>VZTJ01001091.1:280602-305975 GCA_013397795.1 Orthonyx spaldingii | reverse complement strand
TATTTTTCTCCCCCCCCCCCCCCCCCAAAATTAAAATCAGTCTTACAGGGAAAATGTAAAGCAAATATTTAGCCTTGACTCAATATTAATTTTTGTGCTTGCTTGCACCACATATTACACTGGTTGTAGGAAGCAGTGTTTGAACAGCGCTCTGTCTCCATTAACACTGAAGACATTCCCCAAATAGATTTCAACTCCAGCAATATCATGCATAATTTTTGACTAAATTTCAGTTTCCTAGAGAGATGTGCAGCTTTGTGAAGAAATGTTTATTTCCAACATATTTAATAATATATAATCACGCAAATTGATTTATGGAATTAGCAAGAATTCAGGTTTTATGGAAAAGTCCTTACTTACTTAGGCTTCCAAAATCATTCTTCAGTGCTTATCATTTTCCTGCCAGTCTCCATACAGGATATGTCACACTTCTGCTTCCACACTGACCAAGAGGATCCTTCCTCCCTTCTTCTGACACACAATATCTCTGGTGGGATGTGGAATAAATCCTGTACTCCTCTTTCAGTCTTAAAAGCAAAGGTTTGTCAGGACTCAAGCAGCTGGGCTGAGGCCAGGAGATGCAACAAAAGCATCACCCACCTTTGACACAGGGCATGACAAAAACTGGCCCAAAGTCCTGACACACCTCGCTCTCCATCTCTGCAAATAAGATTCCTCTGCCCCTAGCACAGCAGTCTTACAAAACAGAAATAATTCAGAAAGCAATAGCAGGAGATTTATGAGAGTTATAAAACAATCTCTCTCCCCTCCAGACTCCAAGATTAAAGACCAGTCAAATCCCCTACACCAACTAAGCAGCTGTGCTCATGGTGTACCAGAGTCCAAGAGCCCTCAGCCAAGAGGGCTTGAGCTACTTGCAAGATCTTCTCACAGAACATGTGAGGAGGATCCAATCAAAAATTACAGCTGAAAGGCTGCAAAATGAGGCTGAAGCCCCAGCACGCCAGGAGCTGCTGAAACTTTGGCACACCAGCACTGATGCATGCAGGAATTCTTGTCTTAGGCAAGAGTTTAAACCAGACAATCTTAAGAGTCTCTCTAGTCTTAAATTGATAGCAACAGCAACAACAAAAGATAAGACACAATGAAATGAAATAATAACAGACCACAGGGAAAAGTCTGGCTTTTGGACTTGCTGGGATCTCCTTTACGGATGAATTTGACCAGCTAAGCAGCAGCCAACACACTACCTGAGATAACCCTCAGACGTGTGGAACGTGCCGGAAACAGAAAATAACGCCTGACCTGAAAAACTGAAAGGAAAATGTCTGACCACAGACCTGAGCCGGCGTGAGAAACATCGGCAGCTCCCCAAGAGCAGCACCTGCCTGACAGGACGTGCTTCCCACCATCACAGGGACACCCTGAGCCACGGCCACACCATCAGAGTGGCCCCGTGCCGGCAGCGGCTGACGCCTGTGAGCTGCTCACACTTGCTGGACCCACAGTCCGCGGTGCTCCACGTGCTGAGCTGGGTGTGAACAGCAAGCTCGGGCACGGGGGTGACCTCAGCCAGCCCTGCAGCACCGCCCCTGGTGCTCCTGCCCCTGCTTCACACCCTCAGCACCACCTTTGCACCTTCAGCATCGCCCTCACCCTCGCAGTGCAGCCACAGAAGGAACACGGGCTGCGGGACAGCTCCACCGACCCAGCAACTGCAGCCAGAGCTGGGCAAGCAGAAGTTGCCCAGAACCATCCGAAACCAGACACCCACCAGATCAGGAGTCTGGTACCCTACTGCATCCCCAAAAGGAGGAACTCCTGATATAAGCCCTCCTTCAATCTTTCCAGTCCCCAAAGCATCACCAGCACCTTTCACAGACGGAGAGGGCTTCTCACCGTGTTCTGTTGCTTAATAAGACCTGAGCACTTCAAAAGGAAGCAGCTGCCAAAGGACTGGCCCTCCAGCCATGGAAGGGATAACCCTACCTGGGCTGGCAGCCCAGGCCCTGACTCCACGTGGGCACAGCTCCAGTGATGCCAGTACCTCCCAGCACCAGCAAACACCCTCAGGATCCAGCCTGCCAACAGCAGGAGAAGGGTGTAACACAAGCACCATGCAGATGCCAAGTTTTTCTCCTCACTTCTTTTCTGGTTTTTATTTCTCAGCATTAACACTAAAGGCAAAACCCCTACATTTTTACAGAGAAACAGGGTGGCACAGTATTAATCTTGACAGAGTTATTAATGCCCAAAGTAGACCATGAAATCAGTTTGGGTCAACAATGCAGCTGATGTTCTTTCTTAAAGAAAGCAGGAGAGGCTCAGAGAAACTCAACAACCTGAGGGCAGCACAGATGATGCTCAGGGGAAACTCCTACACCATAATATAAGAGATAAGCAATACAGGAATGTCACCATCCATATGTATTTGACACAATCATCAAAGAGTAATACATACAGAGGAAAGTCTCCTAATGCCAAGATCTATCTGGCATGGGATAACCTATTTTAGGGAATCACAGGCTTATGCCTGGAAGGTTTAGTATCAAAGCCAAAGGAAAGTCCTGTTGTATTGGGAGAAGCAAAGGAGAAGTATGAAATTCTATGCACACCTGATACTGTGAATGCTGTGAGGTGCAGTGATCTCAGAATAAATCAAACTAAACTGGTGGCATGCAGCATCACACCACTGGCAGGTAGACCTGCCAACAATCATCACCCTCCCCTCTCTCCAGCACTTTCATCCTCAGCCTGGTCCCCCAGGGAAGAACCAGGAAGAAAAACACAGACTTTCTGGCTGGTTTAGAGGTAACTTGGCCAAGCTTTAGCTCACTGGGAGAGGAAAGTGTGCTTATCAGTGTAGTAAATCCTTTAGTCACCCTCAAGGAAATGAAGGCAGCACATTTGTCCACAGCACAAGGGGTGGAAAAGACCAACTGCTGGAGCGCAGCAGTGTATCTGTGAGAACAGCACAGGATTTTGGCCCAGAGCTAAGCACACGCTTTAACTTCTGTTGAACCTCACAGCCGTACCCGGGAAAAGGAACGCTGGAGGATTTTGGCAAATGAGCTGGAAACGAGCAGGTAAGAATGATGAGTTCAGCCACGGCTTCATGACACTTCCACTGCCAGGCACAAGCCCTTGCCAGGACAGTGTGCTGGGAGTTAGGAACTCCACTCCTAACCCAAAGCACTCACATGGTGCCCCATGCCTGAACTTGCTGGGATCATGCTGTTCCACATGACTTCAAAGGGAGCTGCCAGGGACTGGTTTCCCACAAGGAGGGGCCCCAGTCAACCACCTCACACACCTTCCCCAGAAAAGGGCTGCACTAACATCGCTCCCAACACCAGGGCAGGTGTTATTTACTCCCCTTCTCTGCATGACAAAAAATAAGCCAGTTCAGGAGCGGAACAGATGCAGCAGGAGACCAAAACACAGCTTCTGAATCACATGTCTTCACACACACAATAAAAACTGGTCGTGCATGATTCATCAATGGAAGAGGTTTGGAAAACAAATTCAGAAGGAGGGTAATCTCTCAGGCAACATATCAACACCCAGCTGAAGCATCCACTGAACTCGAAGAGCAGGTAAAGTGAGTTGGCCTCCGAGGGAGCCCGGCCTGGCGCTGGGAAAGGATGGGAAGAGGCAGATCCGAAGGGTGCCTGCCTGCGAGTCGCTCGCTCTCCAAAACGGAGATGAGGTAGATAAGGTGGGCCTCCAGGATGAAGAGACATCTTCAACATTGCACCTGGCACGAGCACTCAATCTCACAAACACAAGTTTACAAGATTTTTTTTTTCCCCCCCCTCTCATCCCCACAACAGATAAGTCAGTCTGGGAAGTCTGAGGTACATCAGAATCAGTGGGAATCTTTTTATTGTGTTTGGATCAGACACAAAAGATGACTGTGTTTACCCTGGGGCCTAGAACATCCTTTCTCCCATTGCTGCCCCATCCTTCCTTCCCCACAGGCACAATCCATAAGCATCCTAGAAGTACAGCCTTTTTTCTAAGGCATGTCAATGCTGACATGGCTTCAAAAACAGAACAGGCCAGACACTTGCAGTGAGTAAAGCAAATATAAAAGCTATCTAGGGACTTCATTAGCTTAATTAAACAAGTAGCTGTATCTTTTGACTTCCTACATAATTTTTAATTTTAATTAACAGAACTGCATATGTAATCAGTCATTTGTAGAGGCAATTCCCTGGGCTCTGTTCAGTCAAAGGAGCTGAAAGTCTAGGTTAAGCTGAAGCTGGTTTTTCACATGCCTCTAGTTATTTCTTGTAATCTTTCTTGTTTAAGCTCTTACCAGATCATGCTTATGGAATGTCAGATCTTTCTGCATTTTAATAAGGTAGCACCTCTTTGGACAGGTCAAAAGGCAATTTTCTCAGCCAAACACACAGTGTCTGGATTAATCAATCCCTCTTATACTTTTTCAGGCTGACAGACACCTGTCTGTCAAGTCAGACACCTTTGAAAATCCTCAGGGCTGTCTAGTACAAAGGGGATTTTGCATTTCCAGACCAACAGATTAAAGCGTTTTTCCTACAGATGCACAGCATGCACTTTTTAAGATTCAAATTACGGTGCCTTAAAAAAAAAAAGGCAAGTAAACACACAACAGGGTACCAAGTAGCTTCTTATTCCTATAAAGGCTGGCAAGTGGTCAGGGCAGTAATTCCCACTGCAGGTGCCAGGGGCAGACACAGACAGCACTGGGAAAAGGCTGCCAATCCCACCTGCAATCAGCCAGTCCACGTACCCTGAGTGCTGAAGCCCTCACAGCAAACCTGAGCACAGGTTTAATACTCTGGAGCTAAACTCACACATAGGGGGAAAGCCAGTCTCTCTCAAAACTCCTATAACCAGTTATTCCAGCTATTACTGTAATATTGTCATTCTAATTTTTTGTTTCAGGACAGCTGCTTAAAATATTACTTTTGTTTTCATTCAAGGTGCCTAATTATAAGCTGTGCACCAGCCATGAACAAGCATGCATAACTAATGACTCTTAGCCAATCCTGGACTCTTTAATCAATTTTAGTCTGGTTTCATCCAAAAGATTACCCACCTCAACAGGAGATTTGCTCAGGTAGGAACAAGATTTATTTATCCTTTGAAAATTCCTGCCAAGAAAACTTGCTTGAAGAGCTACAAATAAAATATAGATAAAAAGAAGGAGGTTTCAAATCTTCAAAAAAAAAACAAACAAACTTTCAGAAGTACGAGCCAGAGCCTGCTCCTAATGGTGTTACACCAATTTATATTGCTTTTGAGAAATCTCACCTCTAAAGCAATGAATGATTTACAAGTAAAGGGCATCTTCCTGCAACCATTATTATATTTGAAAAAAAAATAAAGTTAAAAAAAGAGAAACAGACACGACTGGTTCAGGGACTATTATGTTTTTGTTCTCCTTATATTTTCAAAGAAAAGCAACAACAACTCTTCAAAGGGATTTTTTTACCTTTTTTCCCAAGTTATGTGGCAAGGGGAGGGGATCCAATTGCCTCTTTATAAATCCCATGGTACTGAACTTCCTTGAAGACAAGGCATTGATCTCAACAGTACCATCACTAAGAACCCACTTCTTTAGAAATTTAAGTGAAATTCAAAACAAAATGGGGGGGAACATGGGAGAGTCTAAGAATCCCATGAACACAGTGGAGTCTGCAACACAGGAGAGCTTTCATCCACAATCTCATACGAGTGTGGGGTTAGGAATGACTGGGCTGGTGAATGAAAACGTGGAGGATGAGCAGACCCCACCAGTGAGGGTCCGTTTTCTGAGGGCACAGGACATGCCAAGCGTGGGATGACTCTGCGAAGAGGCAGGAGCAGCAAAGCTGCTGAAACCACCCCAGTGACAGCACATGGTGGCCAGGGAAGATGGCAGGCACAGAGAAAAGGCTGCTCTGAGCCTCCCTGAGCAGCCCCTGCAGACAGAAGGGGCAGGACACCACATCTGCCCCCCCAGTTCCCTCCCACAGCCCGTGTGAAACCAGAGCTGCGTGGGCAGGACGGATGCTGCCTTTCCCTACCACAAGCACATACAAGCAGAGCTTTAGCTCTGCTGAGCACAATTAAACCTTAATTATTCACCATACATCTTTGTAAAGCCATGCTAAATACCACCATGTCCAGTCCGTCACTGGATTTTCCCTCCAACTCCTCTTGTCTTCCTCCTACAGATAGGTTTTTTTAAGGGATGGGAAGGAAAATCACAGATTACTTTAATTTCCCAGAGGCAAACACTGACATCAATGCAGGACCACTAAATTAAAGGATGGCAAATGCAGGGCTTCATTTTCAGCTGTCTGAACACTTGATTACAGCAAATACACCCATGCTCACATTCAGTAGCTGGTATCAGACTATCAGCTTTGCATATGCAATGTATGGAAATCTGCCTGCAAACACCTTTGTGTGCAACTGCAGGTAAAAGAGCCTAAAAGTGGGACAGGGTCTCTGCTCTTGAGGAGACTTCAGAGCTTTGACCAACAAACAAACAACAAAAATCTTCTATTTCCATGCAATGAAAGTAATGACACATCAATAAACCTCAAAAGCCAGATATTACCAGCAAAACAAAAATCTTTCAATAGCTGTAGAGCTGGAGTTGCAAAGGGATTATGCTGACAGCTCATGTTTCAGGTCTATCACTGAGCACACAATGCAGGGGTTGCCCTTTTCTATCTCCAAGATCCTGATATCATCAACAAGCATATTTTCTGTCTCCTACATGAACCCAATATAACTTGGCAGAAAACCCAGGAAGTTGTGCCACTTCTGCTGTTTACATTGATAAACAAATAAATTCATTGACTGGTGCCAAGTAGGCAAGTTGGTGGCACTTTCCATTTGGAAACATCC
Source organism: Orthonyx spaldingii (assembly GCA_013397795.1). Lineage (NCBI taxonomy): Eukaryota > Metazoa > Chordata > Aves > Passeriformes > Orthonychidae > Orthonyx > Orthonyx spaldingii. The sequence continues at coordinate 299,126 of VZTJ01001091.1, read as the reverse complement.
CAAGGGCCACCACAATGAGGTGCTGAGCAGCACTTCCTCAAAGTAAAGCAGTGACACAGCTGAGCTTAGCACTGAGGCAGTGTCTCCCAGGAAGGAAAGGGCAGTGAAAAAGCAAGCCCAGGTAGCCCATGCACCAGCCAGTGCACACCAGAGACCTGGGTTTGGCCCAGAGAGGAACAGAACAGGCACCAGGCAGAAATACAGAAGCAGAAACAAAAAGATTGGGCAGAGAAGCAACAACAGTTCTCTCAGTCTTGAGAAGTGTTCCAAGGCACAGCATTCACCTTCAGCTTTAATTAACCTCCCTCACAAATCCAGGCAGACTTTATGAGTAATTTATGACTTTACATTAAGCAGCACAGTCTGCACATGGTCTGAGGTTCTGTGTCCAGGGCACTCTTGTTGGGGCCCCGGGGACCATCACTGCACAGCTACAGCAGGACAGCACTAAGGTGTAACTTAGGGGGAATCCACTGGGTTGTACAGCATCAGGCAGTCCCCAATACCCTGTTCCTGGATCCAACCCAAGGAACAGGGACCCCTAAACCAGCTGCAACACTGTGCAAAGACCCCCTCATGCAGTTGTCTCCCCACTACCTTGCTCACTCACTCATGTTGTTCTCCACTATTCAATGCTGGGAAATATTTTCTTGTTATTCATAGGTTTTATTGCATAATCTTAAACTTCTGAGAAATTATTCTCATTTGAGTCTCCATTAGGTGTGTCACTATTTTTAAAATAGCTTCCTACTACATATAATTCATTTGGTGTACTGCTGCTTTTCCATTTTTGTCCAATAGCTCTCTCTTCTTTCTAAAACCAGGCCACAGCAGATGAGATCATGAACCATTAAAATCCATTAGCCCTGCAGATATAATCCATCAAATTTTTCAACACCTCAGGTAGAAATCGGAAAGGTCACAACTTTCTCCCACTCCAATCATTTCCATCAGATACTGAAGAGCCAAACACCATCTTTTAAACAACAGTTAAAAAGTTAAGTCCTGGTGGTACAGCAAAAGGCACTCTGATGGAAAAGTTCAGTTATTTATGATGCTATATCACTAATAATGAGCACTGTAAAACTAAAAAAAGAAGGACCCTGGAGTAAGATGTGATCAGCAGAAGCAGAAGATGGGGTTCCACAACACAGAGACACAGACACAAATCAACAGCTCTGCAGAGGGCTTGGTTTACAGGCACCTTCCTTCTTCTTCCCTTCAACACCAAGTGTTGAAAAGATCTTTATTGATCTTTACTACACTGGGGGCAGCTGGAACCCTAAAAAGTGGATGGTAGAGGTTTCAGCAAGGCCCACAGTGCTGGCTTTCACCCAGGCTGCCATCCTGGTGTCACATTCCTACAGCAGCGTTTCTGTATCTCTCCTGAAGCCCATGTGATGGATGGAAGGGGCTGCACACGAGATCAAACACTCCAAACACGTCACACACATCAAACACATCCCACAGATCTCCACCTTTCCAACTACAGACAGCAAAGCCCCTCTGGGTGCTGAGCAAACCTTACACCATCGCTTTTATGGACAAGGAAAGCAACGCATGGGGATGGCAGGAGCAGAGGCAGAAACAGGGCCTGGGGTCTTCAAAAGCCTGTCCTAGCCCACTGCACGGCAGGCACACTGCTTGGAACAGTGCAAGGGAGACTCTGCACAACTCCACAGAAGTCCAGACATCAAGAAGAGTCAATTGCTCCAAAGCACCAGAACTCTCAGTCTTGTCAGTGACTTTAAAGCCTTGAGCTAAGTGCATTGATGGGCACACACCACCACCCCTGTCAGCATCACAATGAACTAATTTATGTGCAAGATCAAGTTATCAGCAATATTTCTGGCAAAACCTAAGATTTCAAATGGCATGTCTCAGGGGCACACCAGTCTTTAGAAGTACAGCTCCCAACACAGACATCCCCATTTAGTCTTAACCACATTACTCATCCTTAGTGAAGATACAAAAAGGAGAGATTAAATCCACCAACTTTCAGTCTTGGCATGGGCTGTAACACCGTGGGGAAGCCTAAGCACCTCTCTGCTCTGATAATTCTTCCCAGATCTGGAATTAATCACAGTGACTTCCTTCTTCCTCCTCTCACTTCCTCACCTGGCAGTTTCTGAGCACTGAAACTATTAAGAACTAACATTTATACTCAGCCAGTATTAATCCACCACATTCCCTCTCCATGCTGCAAGGTGATCTGCCAAATGATTTGAGACAGAAGGATGAAAAGCAAACTATCAAATATGGGTGGCATCTCACAGGAGAGAACCTGCTTGGGACACAGGGAAAGATGAAAAGAAAGGTCTAAAAGTACTTTAGCCCACATATTCCACATAGTCCCTCTCCCATTCCCTGCCAACCACTTATGGGATTGCTCCACATCCCTGGTGCACACATCCCAGAACACCACGTAAAAGCAGCAGCAGTTTCTGGCTGCATAGCCAATTAGATACTTCCAAAGGTACAAAAGAAAAAAAGGAGTGCCAAGGCATGCACTCCCCCAGCATTCCTGAAGGTATGATGCTTGCTCCTGGTGTCCAGATGTTCCTGCTCAGTCTCTGCTCCAATCCCACGAGGTCCAGTGCTGGGAGCCACAATCAAGTCTTCAGGCAGCAAAAAGAAAGTAGGTTGCAGCTGACAACACCCAGAAAGGACACACCATTGCCAACATTTGCTTTGCCAAGTTAGATCATATCCTATTCGTAGAGTGGGTTTTGTTTATGGGTTTGGTATTCTGTTTGGAGTTCTTTTTGGTGGGGATGAAGGAAGAGTACAATCAAAATATTTCTGTAAAACAGCAGTTAGAAAAAAGGGTGCAGAGGTGAGGTTTGTCATGGGGAAGGACAGTGGGTTGGATATCGGTACCAAAACTAATTAGGAAAAAAAAAAAGTCCTGAAATCCCGAGGCCAAGCATTACAATAAGAGACAGACTGTCCAAGACTAAGCAATTTTTAGTCCCATCCAGTCTGTGATTACAGTTTTCCTCATCTACCTCATGAGAGAGATGATCTCACTAGCCACTTGTGACCATAAAGTCACAGCTGTGACTCCAGCAATTAGGCTGAGCCAGGAAGGAGCTGAACAGCACTGGCCTCCAGCCTTCCCAAGCCACCGGATGGTGACGAGATGCCGTGTCACTGGGAGGTGCTGTTCAGCTGACCCAGCCACCTGCCTCCCTCTGAGGCTCTCCTGGGGTTTGGTTGCAACTGCAAGCTGACAAGCAGCTTGCTGGCACCTACCAGCAGCACATTGTCACATATTTCCCCTTTTTAGTATTTCTTTTTCCCGTTCCAAAGTGTGGTTTCAAGATGAGGAACCAATGTGACCAAGATTTACCTTGGATTAAAAAAAAAACCAGAGGGCAGAGGCACCCAGAAAGGGTATGTAGAGGAAAAGGTCAGAACACGGTTGGAGTGGTTTTGCTCACAGGTTGATCGAGAACTTAACTTGGTGCTGACCACATTTCCCATGCAAAACTCAACATCACCCACAAAGCTGCAGATAAACCTTCTCTTCAAACAAAGCTTTTGCTGAGGATTGCCACGAGCCCCAGCATATGACAATCCCAGGTAAGTCAAAAGCAGGACAGGCTCACTTACAAAGCCAGTCATATTTAGGACAACTGTTGTCATGTTCCCTCCTTGACAAATGTTTGGTTTCTTTGTGAACGGAAGGCCTGGCATTTTATCTGTGCCAGAGTGTTGCGTGGGTTTTATGTACAAACACACATGCTTTTAACTCCAGCACACGAATGTGTTTAAAGTACAAATTCCCTCCTGGAGAAAAGCACATCCCCACCTGGGTGGCACTGCTAATGTGGACCTTATGCTCCTCTTCCTGCTGACAAACAGCCCTTGCTGAGGGGGGACACATTCCCTTAATTCCCAAAGCAAGATTTTATTCACTCCAAGAAAAGTCACATCAATTTTAGTCTTATACCTTAACTCTCACCAGATGAGGACAGAAATCCCCTGGACAGCATTTATCTCCTCTGAAAATAAAATCAAATCACTCGTCTTCTTCAAGATTTACCAAGCCCTGTAATAAAAAGCCAAGAAGCCACTCAGTTCATATGCCCTGTATGAGCAGGACTCTCAGCAACCACCTTGGGGGGAAGAAAATGAAAGAGATCCAGTCCCTCTCATAACTGACCCACTTTCAGTGAAGGGGAACATTGCAAACACAGTTCCCTAAGAAAGATAATAAAACACCTAACGCTGTTCAACTCCTAATATACATTATATTGAAAGAGACTGAGATAACATTACAGAAGAAACAAGTTAGATGGAACCATAAAATTAATCATAAAATGGTTTTGTTTGGAAAGGACCTTAAAGACCATCCAATTCCAACCCTGTACCATGGGCAGGGACACCTTCCACTAGACCAGGCTGCTCCAAGCCCTGTCCAGCCTGGCCTTGAACAGTTGATCCTGAACTGGAGCTGCTGACTAGATCTTGGCTGCACCATGAATTGTGACTTTTCATCTAAAAGACTCCTCTTGCAGCCCAGCAGCGTTTGAAAGGTTTCTGGGGCACTACCACACACAGCAACATGAAACAGGGGGGTGGTTTCAGATACTGAGATAGAAAGCCTGAACAAGCACTGACCCACTGGAAAATTCACAGCAAGAGACGGAAAGACCTGGTACTCTTCAAACACCTCCGTGTTCTGGCTGTGGCTTTGAAGCAAGCCACAACACTGTCTATTGTAAAGAGCACTGTTCCTGTGGAAACAGTTGCTTAATATTGTCAGAGATGGAGTAAGAAGAAATGCTATTGGTGTACAGAATTTTGCAACTACTCATTTACTGCCTAAAATATATAAATCCAAAAGAAAAAACTTGTTTTTCTTATTGTTGACAGTGAAAAATGTTATCAGGCACTGATGAAGCTTATTTTTGTGCAGCTAAAGTAATTTAAAAAAAACCAAAATCAACAAACCTAAATTTCACAGAATCATAGAATTGTTTGGATTGGGAGGGACCTTAAAGATCATTTCATTCCTATCCCCCCGCCACAGGCAGGGATACTTTACCTAGACTAGGTTGCTCCCAACTCCATCCAACCTGGCCTTGAACGCTTCCAGAGATGAGAGACCTGCAAATTTTTATGCAAATGAAATTGCTTATGACCAGGACTAGTCACATGAAGAGATAGTTTAGTAAACCCAGAAATGAGCCACACTGAGAAGACGTTGAGCTTTTCTGAGGTCACAAAGATGTTTTCAGAGCACTCTTTCAGAAGCCAAACAGGGGGACACGAAGGACTGTTTAAAACCAGCAAGCTCAGTTACTCTTTTCTCACCTGATGTTCATGTTCAAAACAGGAACAGGAGCTTCAAAAACGTTACTAAAATAAGAAGTGCATTGCTTAAAAACAATGAGTACTGCATATGCATTGCTGAGGCAAGTCTCTTTGCACTAAGCTTATTTATATATAGAAACAACACCAGTGACCTCGTATTAATCACAGACACAGCCTTCTCCATGACAAAGGGAAATGACAAACTTGCAAGGGCACACCAGAAACCTTCTGAGATCGCATCCAAGTAAGCCAAAACACATGACAACTTGAATGATCTTTGCTCCTCTTTGAAGAAATACACTCAGATTGTGCAATATTATTCTTGAGAAAATCAGAATCGTGCAACTTTAAAATGAACCAAGCGATGATTTTAGATAGAGCTTCAATCCTCTGTTCTGAGGTTCTTATCAAAAATTCTGCAGCTTTTAATTCTAAGAATTTTAACCAAGACAGTGCTAACCAGAAAGAACATAACCAGCCAAAAGGGTTTCTCCTTGCTGCACACAGCACCAGGCGAGAACCGAAATGAGTGTGTGCCGTGTCCTGTCTGTGCCACAGCACGAAGGCGTTCACAGGCAGCTCCACACCACAGCATGAACATCCTGCTCTCCTGCAGACGTGCAGCCACATGCAGCAGCTCTCACCAGAGAGAGAGGAGCAGCCACGGCTCCCAACACCCCTTCAGTGGGGCACAGGTAACCTCAGAGCAGGGTTTGGTGTATGTCCAACAGTGGCCATCAGAAACTGCTCAGAAATCACAGGGTTGGGCATGGTTTAACCTGAAGGAGGGTAAATATTAGATATTAGGAAGAAAATTTTCCCTGTGAGGGTGGTGGGGCACTGGCACAGGTTGCCCAGAGAAGCTGTGTATGTCCCAGCCCTGGAAGTGTCCAAGGCCAAGTTGAATGGGGCTTGGAGCAACCTGGTCTGGTGGAAGTTGCCCCTGCCCATGGCTGGGGTTGGAACTTTGATGAGCTTTAAGGTCCCTTCCAACCCAAACCATTCTGTGATTCTATGAACTGATAAATCATTAACCAAGTTCTTTGGTAGATACAGAATAAAGGGAAAAGCCATCCTGACATCAACCTTTGACCAAAAGCAGATTAAAGGGCTCCAGCTGCCCCAAAATTCCACCCCCGCCTCTTCTTCCGGCCGCCACCACTCCTCTGCAAAGGCAGCACAATGGACGGTTGCTTTCTCACGCCTCCAAAACCACAGCTAACAGCCCCCCACACCAACTCTTCTGGCTTTTGACTGATGGTTTCTTTAGCAAGCTCAGCTGTGAAATGGGGTAGGCGAGAAGCAGAGACGCAAGCAGGAAGCTCTCCACCTCTCGTGCTGCACAGCGACTGCCCATGGGGCAGAGGAGGACAAAAACCTGCTGGGTGCCCTCCTAGATCTGCCCTGTACAAACTCCCAGAGCCCACGAGTCACAGGCTTGCTGAAAAAGTGCTCCATCACATTTAAAGACAAAACTCATTCCTAGTCTGGATAACTTTGCAAGCATCGTATCAGCCCACACGGAAAGGTTCATACCAGCACATGAACCTATTTTGTCTACAAGGGGCTGAAAACACTTTGTGAGGATGTGCAGCATAGCCTGAATTTTTGATGCTTCATTCCTGAGCCTCCAGAACCCAGGAGTTTGCTCTTTGTTTCAACACTGTCACTCCAAGAGGATGCCAAGCCCTAAGGATGTGGATAAAGTGAGTCTTGGCCTGCAGAGACAACTCCTTAACAGTAAATATGGGGGGGTTCCACTGTCCTTCAGGTCGAGCTGGAGATCTCAGCCTTGACCTGTGGGAATGCGCCAGAGAAATTTTATCTATTCCTGTACCTTTTATTTTACCTACATCATACCCTTTTTGTTCCTCAAAGGGAAAGAATGAAGCCCCACTGTCTGGGCTTACCAGCACAGCGCTGGACCTTGCTCCTTTCTTGGATATGAGCAAATTAATTTGACGATCTAGGTTTTGATAAACCATTCAGTAAGAGGAAAGCAGAACATGTTCCTTTCTAGAATCAAGAAAACAGGGAAAAACATCACCTTTATTGGTAAGACAGGCTAGATGTTACTCGAGCTAATTATTTGAAAACATCAAAATGAGTTACTATCATTAAGTACTGATAGGGTGATTGTAATAGGGGCTAATTTTCGAGAGGAAGTTGGCTTGTCTTAGTACAGCTGGGTTTCCACCTAGTTCTGCTCCACTGTATGCTGAGAACAGCTTAGTTGCTTGTAGAGTTGTTATAAATGACCACAATTAACGTCCCATTACATTCAAGAAGACTAAATAAACCAGCATTTCTTCTTAGCTGCCACATCACGAGTCCCTTGCAGAAAAAAGGGACAGAAACTTCTAAAAAAGGAAACTGATTGTTGAAAATGACCCTGCAATCTCCAGTAAATCGCCCCCTCTCACAACCAGTCTTGTGAGCAGTTCTTGGGAAGTACCCAAAGCTGGACTTTTTACTGTTACTGAGTAAACAGATAATGAGGTGGTAAGTATGGGACTCTGTGCTGAAAACTGATTATCAGCAGCAATACTCCCACCAAGCCCTATTAGGAGATGGAGGCTCACCCTACACATTCAACACCACTGTAGCTTTTGTATTAAGTGTGTTCCAATGAGTAGCTCTGACAAGAAATCCCACCATGGATTTCGACCGCACGGGAACACTTTCTTCACATGGTTGAATTTTCTTCCAGGCTAAGGAGCAAACTGCCGCAGAGAATAAATTTTCATTGAATATATTAATGTGAGACTCCTCAGCCTGTGAATGACCCAGATAATAAACTCATTGACAGAAGCCAATTCCTTCCTCCTTCTCAGAGCACCATGGGCACTCGCTGTGCCCAATGAATAATGTACAACCCAGTCATCATTACCAACTCTTGTTCCATGCAAGGAGGTGGGAGGAAACGTGTCCAGTTGTTCTCCCAGTTAGCCAGTGCAAAGCTGACAGCATAACTCCATCGAAGCCATGGGGAATCCACCGACGTAAACCTCGCAAGCAACAGCAGAAGCAAGCACCAGGCTGGAATCTCATAGAAAACACAGGCAAACTTTCTCAAAACAAGTGAGAAAGGAAGAAGGCGACTTTCACATGGATGTTATTAAAAATTGATGGCAGAAAGAAGTGAGGTTGGAGAGCTTCATGTGTGTGCCTGTTTACATGTGAGGGAAGGATAACATTTAAAGCATGTAAAATTTAAAAGAATTGAAGGATATGAGATAGAAGAAAGCATGCCATAAATCAATCCCAAATTTCACTACTTGGAACTCTATTTTTCCTCTGCTCTTCAGTCCTGGGGAAAAGGCCAACAAGCTATACATCCTTGTTTACCAAGAAAATAAATGCAGGACAAAGTAAGAATTCAAACAGGATAAGCTAGTCTTTCATTAGTCATTCCTGATTTAGACAACCTTTGTTATTCTGAAGGGGCAAAACCCAGAACTGAATACATTTAGCATGGGATGAGCACACTGACCAGTCTAGGTGGAGAGAATCCCTCTAGGAACTAACTCTCACATTGACAAGCCAGCTCCTGTGCTATCAGAGACAGCACTGATTTGCAACTATTTTGTCAGATAAAAGCACTTTGGAGCACAGACATCCCACGCTGATTTTCACTGTCATAGTCAAAGTGTCATCCTCTTTCCTATCCTGACCACGGGGTCAGCCAGCTCCAGAGAACTGCCACAACCCTAAATGATCCCTCTGACAGAGCACATCTCTCTCTAACTCACACCCACAGCACTCAGCATCACTACAGCTGGTCCTGCTTGAACCTACTACACAGTATCTATAAAACTGTGAATGATGGCAAACATTTTTCTATCCAAAAATGATAAAAGTATTCCCAAAATAAGACCCCACTGCTATCATAGGATGTTTAAGATACTAAAGCAAGTGGAGATGTACATGAAGACGTTAATTTACAAGGGATCTCTTGCTTACATGACAGAGTAAAATTAAATGTACTCATGAGAAAAAATGCAAAAGACCACACTATGCTAAAACGCAGACTAATGACAAGGAATTAAAAAAAAAAAGAAAAGAAAAGAAACAAGCAAAGGCAAAGCAGAAACCACAGAGCAGGCCAGAGAGTGAGAGAGGGCTAGAAACCAGAGGTGCTGTAGGGAAGTATGAGCTGCTTTTTCACACCAAATGAGACCAGCCAGCAAGTCAAGATCCTGTCTCTGCGAATGGCTGACAGAGAGAAAGGCAGGAAAAACACCTCAGTGTCAGATATGGAGCTACCACCTCAAATCTCTCCTCAGCACCTGCATGCACATCATCAGACAATCTGTCAACTGAGATTCTTACTATTAGATGTAAAGTCCTGGGACAGCAGAGACACACAGCCTGTTTCTCACATCCTGTCCCTCACTTGCCTCATTCTGAGAGATTACTGGGCCCTACTGATCTGTTAAGTGATTTCACACTGCAAATGATTTTACCAATTTTTTTTAAACATATAGCAGACATGCAATACTCATACAGCAAATCACATTCAGAAATGTCTCTTGCATAGATGTATTTTCCTCCTCTTCTCCTTTTGATAGAAATATCTATCTAATTGCAGTAAAAAGTAAAAAAAAAAAATAAAAATAAGAAAGAAATTCCACTAAGTCCTAAATAGCATTCTCATGTTGGTAAAAAAACCAGATTATTTATTCTATGTCCCATCTCACAAACTGAAGTCAGCTACCAAAGCTGCCCAACTTGTGTTTCTGTACCAATACACCATCTCCTGCCTGTTCCACGGAGAGGAGATCCCTCCTGGAAGGAGTCTGGAGAGCTGCCAAGTAATCACTGATACAAATACAAATACAACCAACTCACTCACGAAACTCAATACTTATGAAACTGGGCAGATGAACACCAAGAAAAAGTCCTTATGTAATGTCATATAACAGATTCATACCTCCCTCCCTCCTTCCTCCCCTGTCAACATTTTTTTGTACTGGCAAAGCTCCTGGGCAAGCACAGTCACAGCAGCTGGGTTTTAGTGCAGTGTGAGCTGTGCTGACCTGAAGGGCAGGTCCACACCATAGGACAGAGCACTGAAATTCCTATCCAGACCCACAGAGGTCCAGCAGACAAGTGGAAATTTTATCCCAGACCTGACATTCCAAACGCCCTGTGACTTTGCAGCCCAGGATTGCCATCTTCCCCAGGCTGGGCTTCATTGCTTTGCAATGTGGCACTCAGAGGAGACAGCCTGGGGTGTGACTTCCATCTGTCAGACAGGACACAGGCATCTCCTGCCTCTCTGCCTGTCTTGAGGGCTGCATCACTCCATCAGGACTCAAATCACCAGTGGGCTAGAGAGCACGAGGCTTTCTGGAGATGCAGTGGGTCCCACAAGGAAGTCAAGAGCTAAAAAACCCCTAGCAGGTGCCAGAACAACTTTTCTGCCTGCAACCTGCCCCACATTGGTGATGCCCCAGGACAGAGCAGCGCAGGGAGCGGGGCCACCAGCCGGTCAGACTGCTCCGGCAGCCTGCGGGATAGATCTGGACATCGATTAGATGCCTCTGGTCTAGCACAACAAGGACACAAAAGGTCGCGCAGGGGCAATGAAAAAGCAATTTTTTCCATCACCTTGGGTTCAGGACAGACTCTGAATACCAAGAGTATGGGAGCTGCTGAGGGATGCTGTTCCCACACGGCATCACGCTAACGCGACAAAAGCTGGCTTACATCTGCTCATGGTGCTGGCTGCTAAATTAAAGCAGGATGGCTTCCTCAGCAATTGACCTCCCTAAGTAATGAGAATATCTCATGCTATCAAAGCATTAAAAAAAAAAGTCATAGGCATTGCAGAAATACATTTGTTTGTCTGGCTTACCCTAAGTGGCTTAGTGATGTTAATTGGACGCTTCAGGATGCACTTTGTTTCAGATACACAGTTGTTATCTTTGATATCGTTATTATAAAGCAGGTCTTTCCCTCACAACCAGCCAGGGATCTTGTACCAGCACAAAGGCATGGCTTGGGAGAGAAACAACCACGCAGTGAGCTCCACCAGGACACGGCGCCAGGTTAGTTATCCAGGACTCCAGCCTGGGCCACTGCACGGCCCCACAAATAGCACAGGCGTGGAGCAAGCAATAAGAGCAAAGATTGCTCATTCTCTCCAGAAGAAATTAAATTTGCAGCATGGTCTGGCGTGTATTAACTGCATGCCTAAATAGGATGAAATTTGGGAGGCACGAAGGTGTGACGGCTGATGCAGAATCCTTATAAAAGCTGCCAGTAACTCATTTCACCTGGTACCTCTTCTGTTCACCTTTTTCTCCATGGTTACACAAAAGGTCCCCAGTTTCCTGGTTGTATTAGCAAAGCACAATAGCTAAAGTCTAAAACATCAAAGGAGCTTTGATAGTTTATGAAGAAAGGGTGGGAGTCTTATTCACTTCAGTAAGGGATATGTTTTTCATATTGAATTACCCTGTAAATCAGTAGACTTTCTAATGGCATTTCAATAGCTTAAATGGCCCCCTTGACGATCCGTTCTGCAGAGTTTATTGCCTATAAGCTCAAAATGGCCAGAAACCAAATCATTACTCAGAAAATACTCCACACAGAAAGCTTCTGACAGCCTGGGTGAAATGTGCTTTACTGAAAGACCTGTGCAAAAAGCCAAATATAAACCACCAACAGGGTGAGGCAAGGCGCGCAGGGCCGGGGACAGAGCTTCCTGGGGTGCTGGGCTCACTCGTGCTGCGGTCACCCTGCTGCCCCCTCCTCCTCCTCACAGCCTCTCTGCAGAGAGCAACCCCAGGGCTGCAGATGCAGGTCTGCAAACACCCTCTCGTGAGTTTCTAACATGACCAACGCTGCCAAAGGCAACGTGGGCATCAGCCCTTGGCCGCCTCTTCTGCCTCCAACCAGGGCTTTCAACTGATTCAGCAGCAACACCATCCGCAGGAATGTAAAGGTACCCCAGCACCAAAGTCAGCCCTGCACTGCAGCCAAACACATCAACAAGGGCTTGACAGAATCACAGAATAGTTTGGGTTAGAAAGGACCTTAAAGACCACTTCACTCCACATCCTCTGCCATGCACAGGGACACCTTCCACCAGACCAGGTTGCTCTAAGACCAATCCAGCCTGGCTTTGAACACTGCCCAGGATGGGGCAGCCACAGCTTCTCTGGGCAACCTGTGCCACCCTCATTGTAAAAAACTTCTTCCTTATATCCAATCTAAATCTCTCCTTTGTCACTTAAAAGCCACTACCCTTTTGCTGTCTCTCCATGCCTTTATCAAAAATCCTTCTCCAGCTCTATTTTAGCCCCTTTAGGCACTGGAAGGCATTGTAAGGCTTCCCTTTGGTCTTCTCCAAACTGAAAAAACCCAACTCTCTCAGCCTGTCCTCACAGGAGAAGTGCTCCAGACCTTTAAGCATTTTCATGGCCTCCTCTGGACTCCCTCCAAAAAGTCCATGTTCTTCTTTTACTGGGGGCCCCAGGGATGGATGCAGTACCCAGTACATCATTCCAGTCACCTCGAGGTGACTGCCACTGCACTTGGTGGCAAGAGCACCCAAAGGGTGCCCATGACCCATATGACCATTTCCCTCCTGGTCACTGCAGCACCTGATGGCTTGGACTCTGTCCTGCCTTGTCCTGCACTCCCAGGATTCTGGCTCTGCCCCAGGCACAGAACTCCCCTCCTCAGCCACAGCCTCAGATGAATGCAGTGACTGCCAACACTTTTGAAGAGGACTGTCACTTCTCTGCCCATATGGCTGCCCCATTACAACTCCAGAAAACCTTGAGAGCCAATCCCACATCTTGCTGCACTCAGTTCAAAGCCAGGACATGAACTCCAGTCCCACACACCCCTGCTGGCCTTAATCACTGGAAACTGACTCTTCTCATGCTTTGGTCAAATCTTCCCAGCCAAACACACTCTCAAGCAAAATGCCCATGTTCTCCAAGGATTCTCACATTGCCAGACAGGCCATTTATCAGGGAGGAGCAAGAAACAGAACTCCAAATAGAATCCAGCTCCAGCTTCTGATGCTGAAGCATGGCAGTAAGTGTGCAGCTCTTCGTGACAGTCAGCTGTCTCATCTGCCTCAATCAGAACAACTGTTTTTAGCATCACACCCCCACAGACTATTACACACCTGACAAACAGCAACAATTCTTCCCTTAGTTATTACAGCCTCTGTTTTAGGCTGCAGGGCACTCTCAGGTAGCAGCCATGGTGCATGGCACTCTGGTCAATTCTGAGGGGTCTGTTCATAAGGCCAAAGGACAACTGTATGCTAAAGGAAAGAAAGAAAGAAAAGCTGAAATTCCAGTAGCTTTCAAACCCATCTTACCTTCTGCAGTGGGTGTTTCTCTCCACAAGTCCTATTCAACATAATAACTCCGTATCAGTAATAACTATTACCAAAACAGCTTAAAGCTTCCAAAAACTAGGGAAGGAGCTCATTTTACTCAAGCCTAACTAATATCCATTGTGACCTTCACACAGATCAGAGATCTGCACTATGTACATCACCGTCGTGCGCACAGGAACAGAAGTCAAATGGACTGATTACTACTGCTCTTCATCTCAGCCTGCTCCTGCCCTGTGCAATGAGACACCACTTATTGCAGCTCTACAAGCTGCAATCCATCTTTACAGGTAGGCAGACACAAAATACTGCACCACAAAAACCTCTGTCACGAGCTGTAAAGTATTTTGGCTTCCTGAAGCAACTTTTGCCCACCTGAAGAACTCTGCAGCCAAGCAGGAGCCAAAAGAAACAGCAATCATAAAATATTTGACCTGCAGCACCCTGGCTTTCTGCCAGGGTCATGATGCTCTGGAGAGAATTTGCATTATCTTTTAACTCTTCAACTTAATGTTGAACAAATACAATTGCATAGAAGCATGGGTAAAACAGTTATTTCTGCCTTAAGAAAGAAAAAATCATAGGGAAGGATACAGGCAAAAGGGTTGAAGTGAAGGAATGCACAAGAATTATTTGCCTTAATCTCTTCCTGCACACAAGCAAATGGTAACAAACCCATCAGGAAGTTGCGAGTGGCTCATTAATCTTATAGCCCATCTGTTATGTGATTTCCTTCAGTGTACTCTGATGATTTGCTACTTCAAGATCAAGGTTTAAATTTCTACTCCTTGTTAAAGTCTTAGAAATTATGACATCTCCACCCAGGGACTAACAATTTTTACAATCGTGATTAAATAATTCCCTTGTAACAATGTCATTCAGTATCTGTAAAGAGTGTTTCCCCAAGGTTAAAAATTACTTCAGCTGCTACATAAAACTTGTAAGAATAATCCTATGTATTGTAAACATCTCCCATTTCAGCTACACTGAGCACTCCATTTGTTTCACTGATATATGACAGGTTTCTATACTGAACTCAGAGACACTTCAAGAGCAGATAACAGCTTTTAAAGGTGCATATGCCAAGTAAAAAGGTCCTAGCACAGGCTAGTGCAAAATTAAATGTTTTTAAGAGGCAAGTTTCAGCCCTGATGTAAATCACGGCAAACAGCTTCAGAGAGCAGCCAGCTCAGTTCCCTCCTGCCCTGCACCTGGTCATGTGCACCTGTGTAAAATGCTACCATTCAGGTTTGCACAATTTCACACCCACACAGGCAAATGCCTACCAGAGACAGAACATGGCACCGGGGAGATGGCGCTCAGCTCTGACTGCGTTAAAGCTGGCATGTAATTGACAATGTTAATAAAAACTACTGTGCTGAAACCTGACAAGTAAACATAAGAAAGGGGAAACAGCGAGAAGGATCTTGAAGTTAATAAGCTCTTACAAATTTGATCTGTGGAAAATTAGTCAAATGTGTTTAATACGCAAATTAGAAGCTATCCAGACCACACTCAAGTGTTTACTAGAAAGACTTCGGAAAACAACCAAAACGGTTAGAAGGAAAAGGGTCAGTTTTGAAGTCTCTGAAACATGAATTTTAAAGCAAACCATGAACAGAGAGCACCGTCCCAGCAGCCAGTGGGATGACTCAGGTGTATAAGCTTGACTGATGAG
The DNA here is from genome assembly GCA_013397795.1 of Orthonyx spaldingii. NCBI lineage: Eukaryota > Metazoa > Chordata > Aves > Passeriformes > Orthonychidae > Orthonyx > Orthonyx spaldingii. The sequence goes on along the minus strand of VZTJ01001091.1, from coordinate 283,761 downwards.
ACAGCTCATGTCCATACACTTACTCATCTGCATAAGTGTTCGGGGTCATAATTGCAGTGATGTACCTGCAAGTCATCTGGGAAGCACCAACTCTTACACACCAACTGCTCCTCCTTGCCTCTCACTGAAACTTCCTACAGTTCTCACCAGAGGTGCTGACGGATGTTACAACTAATCACTTCTTTTTTTCAGCAGGAGAAAATCCATGTTTATAAACAGAGCAGCATGAGCCTGAGAGCTGATGTCAAGACTGTCACAGGTAAATCCTGACAGTTCACTCTCCAGAGGAGAGCTCAGGGAGGAGGGGCAGCCAATGGCCCTGCCCTGTTCACCTGTTATCATTTGGAGTCTACCAAAATACTGTTTGCCTTGTCTCTGAAAACTGAACATAAAAGTTCTATTTCAAATCAAAATGAAAAATTGTGCACAGGCAAGTAAGCATAAGCCAGGTTAAACTTGGGAGGAGTCGCCAATTTTCCTCTCACTTGATTCACTCTTTACTTGCCTATCTGTGCTTTTATTTTGGGGATGGAAAAAGGACAGAGATGAAGGATTTTGGAGTGGAGGGGTTGCAAATCATCTACGTTTCCTTGTGGTGTTTTGCATTGTGCCAGCAGCTCTTAGACCTTGGGTTAGTACAAACCAGCATTTCCTATCCTTCTGATTACACAAACTCCCGTGATAGCCTTGCTGGATTTATCAAGACATATTAAATTATCAGGGCAAGATGCTGTTCCCTGTCATCATGTGATCCAGGCTGCATGCTATGTGAGATGCTAACCAAGCAAATCAGAAGGGAGGGGAGAGAGAAAGGCAACAGAAAACAAACATTTGCTCATTTCCCACTAAATCCACCCCAGCTGTAAGTTTTAAACATTAATTTAAAGGGCAGCTCTTAGCCTCTGTCTGCATGTCCAGATATAATATCAGTTTACATCAGTCTAGTTAAAAGAGTTCACTGATTTCCCACCCCATTGTACCCATCAGCTCACAGGTACAGGAGTTCATAGAACACATGTCTATCCTGCAATGATTAGAAACTTTTCCCTCACCAAAGACCAGCTGAGTATTTCAGGCCACAGACTGCATCTGCCCTGAACATCAGCACTGCAGGATGGACAAAATGAAAGAAACGTACGTTCACCCACACCAGAGGCAGTATTATGACAGATATTTTAGTAATGTAAATAAGGCCACCACCTTTGCAGCAGAGCAGTCCCACCCCACATGTAGCCAGCTCCAGTGTGACCAGGACTCCAGCCTCCCGAGAGGACAGAACCACTCTCAACAGCAAACATCCCCAGCAATTCAAACATCAAGAAAACCCTCAAAACCACAGCGCTCCATCCCAAGCTCACTCCCTTTGCCTGGCCTGTCAGAGTCTGTTCTGTATTTAACGCTGGTTTAGCACAAATCCCAGGAGCAGATTCTTTCCAGGGGCACAGGTAGACTGGGAAGCTGGGCATGCATCCACCAGGCAAACGCCGTGACCTCAGCTTTGGCTGGGCTGTCAGGAGCAATACCTCAGCTAAGCCACTGGACACTGGCTGGGACTTTCTGTCCGACATAAAAATCGCATCAGGGACTGTCTGAGAGAGAACACCTTCAGTGCAGGAACCTCGAGCCTATCCATAAGGTACCTAAGAAAATTGCCCCAATATACATTTATTAATCATTCCCCGTCATCACCCCAAGGTGTAGCATCACATCTCAGCCACAGGCACTGGCTGAGAGCAGAAAGCCCCAGCACTCTCCCCAGTGATAGGATCGAGATGTCTATCTGTTCTCTACACTGTTAGCTCTCCTTCCTCAACATCTGATTTTATTGTGGTGGTTATCTGACCACACATCCTGAACTTCTTGGCCTCAAAAAGTTTATACCTATCGTAGCCTCGAAAATTCTCAGCTCTTCTGCACCTTCTCTACTCAGATTAAATGCCTATTTTGTTGTTTGTTTTTTTTTAACCTAACTCTTACCAGCAAACTACTGTCTGGGTCAATGCAATCACTTTCTCCTCCTTTACAGGATTGGAGAAAAAGGCACAACTTTACAGCCTGTACCTTTTCTCTCACCATCGGGACTAAGCCATAAATGAGGTTCTCTGGGCTGCATACAAGTGACATTTACCTGGAAATAAACTAGAATTAGCTCAGAGTGAAACTGCATTGACCCAGAGCAGTGGTATACACAACAGACACAAGACTAGTCCTGCCATTCTGCTAAGAAGTCAAAGAAATCCGCACGCACGCATCAAACTATTGTGCAAACGTGTGTAGAGCTGGGCAGAAATACATCCAACCCCGGTATCCAAGTCTCCAAGCACGCCTCTGTGTGCTGAGCAAAAGGAGGAAGGAACACCTTTGTGTGAATCTGCTGGTGTAGTCTGCAAGTTATGTATTACAGGTCTTCTCTCCGCTCGTCCACAAAGAGGAGGAGAGACTTCACAGCCCTCCACTACAGCGTCATGACCCTCAAGCCACGACAGTGGAGGCTTTTTGTCCTTAGGGTCCCTAAGGAACAGAGCAAATACGAAGCCGAGCGGCTCACACAGATGCGCGAAGGAACACACCTGTGTACCTGCAGACACACACCGGGCTGCCTGTCTGCGGCACAGGCATGCAAGGACAAGCCCCAGCTCCGCGAGTGCCCTTCATTCATTCCCAGAGCAGCTGTGCCCCAGCTTCTCCTCCGGACGGGAACTCACCCAGCCCTCGAAGGTGTCGCTGGGGGCGGCGGAGCGCAGCAGGTCCTGGAAGTGCAAGGTGCAGTTGGCCACGAAGTCATCGTAGCCGATGGGGGTGTCGTGGAAGACGGAGAGCTCGATCTGGTGGCCGTCGGTGACCGTGGCCGAGAACTCCTCGTTGTAGGTGGGTTTGTTGGTCTTCTGCTTGGTGCTGGTCTGCCCCACGCGCACCTGGTCCACGCTGACGGTGACATAGGGATCCAGGAGCTGGTAGCCCTTGCGGAAGAGCGAGTGCCGGAGGGACCAGCGGGTGGGCTGCAGCCCCACCGCCTCCCCGATCCGCACCTTCAGGTACCCGCTGAACTTCATGGCTCCGGACATGGCCGCGCCCCCGGGGCGCCGGGGAGCCGGGAGGAGAGCCAGAGCCCGCTCCCGCCGGGAGAGGCACCCAGCCTCTCCTGCCGGGCCGCCGCAG
>VZTJ01001091.1:157030-279932 GCA_013397795.1 Orthonyx spaldingii | reverse complement strand
GGGGGGGGGGGGGGGTTTGATCGCACTTAATAAAGTCGGAATTTAATTAGGTGTAATTGCTTTGCAGATCTCACAGCAAAGCGGTGTGAAGTGGGTAGGGAACAATGAAATCCTGCTTTCCCGATGGCACTGTTCAGCCAACATCGTCTGGATTAGGTTGCACTCCCGAAGATGCGGTCCTTTGAGTGAGCCCACCGCAGCTGGGTGGTGCCAAGACTGGCTGACAGCTTGCTGCCTTTTTTTTGGTGCGTTTCTTTCATCTTTTCTGTACTTTTCTAGACCACTTCTCTCACCTCAGCTCTTCCATCCTTCACATTCCCTAGCAGACTGCCTCTGTTTTTTCCCCACTCCCTTTCCTCCCTTGCCCCCTTCTCCAGGTTGTTTTCTTCTTCTAGAGCTCCAAGTTTTGCAGGAGCGCCAAGCCAAGGCTCCTTCCAAGCTTCCAAGAGCAGGTTGTCTCTGATTGCCTCCTCTGGAGAGAGCAGGTGGAACAGGTTCAGTAATGTGATCACTCCTCACATGGAAGCAACTGTTCTGCCAGAAAAACTTGTAGGCTCTTAAATCAGATTTCTGACAGGTCTCCTTTCAAGGCTTTTAAGTTCCTTGACCTGTCACTATTAACTGGAGAAGTGTTTAAGATTTTTTTGAACTTGGTTAGGACAGCTCATCCTGAGGAGGAATACAGGCTTAGTCTTAAACATTGCCACCCCAGGTCCCAGGATTTTACTTCCAGGAGTGATTGACCAGCTCCAGAGCTCTTAACAGCAGATATGGCCAAGTAAACACAGAGTGCTCTCTTCGCATAAAACACTTGAAGATTTAGGATTTTTGTGTTGGCATTCCTTCTGAAATGCATTTTAGCATTAGCTGTGGTCATTCTGGGCAATTTTTATACCATCTGGGATTCCGGTATCCTGCAGCAGTGAGCTGGTCAGAAATAAATATTTCTTTTTACCAGCTGTATATCTGCTACTGCTTTCATGTCTGAATTCACCACTTCTTCTTTCGTGATACCATAAAATAAAAAAGCCCCTCATCTACCTTTTCAAGAGCATCAGTTATTGTCATTTTGTACTTTCACCACTTTCTGTCCTTCTTAGTTATGAGCTGTGCCTTGGAACCAGGGTAGAATCCACACTGACCATGGTGGGCAACTCAGAGTTCTTAGAAGACTTCACCAGCACTCGCTGATGGCTGCAGACAAGGTTTAAGGACAGCCTAAACTTTAAAGCAGACAGCATGAGTGCCCACAGGATGAGGCTGAAGGCCTTAGAAAGACTTAGAAAGAAGCGCTTACTCTCTAAACTCCAAATCATCAAATACAGATTTAACTTTGCTTAGAGCCCTTCAAAGGGCTCAATGCAGTAGCAGTGATGAATGTTTGGAGGTAGGAGACTATAGTTAAGAGATAAACATGAATTGCAATTACAGACTACCATAATACTGTCAAAATTTCTCTTTACCTTTTCCTCTGTTCTCTGAGCAAGCAGAGATGAGAGCCATCCCAAGCATTACCTGTTAGAAGTCATGTCTGGCTCACATATTTGCTGGCAGAAACAGGGAAAAGACAAAAATCTTCTGGTTAAAGGCTCAGACAGTGCCATTTCCTCTGCTTAATCACACAAGGTGAAGTACTTTGCCATGCTGGAGTTTCATCTATAACAGCAATAGGAATGAGGAGTTAGAGACCTTTTTCTATACAGTGGTTCATTGGAATCTCATGTGATAACATGATTCCTCTACCCAGAATTCAGAAAAACCCAGCAAGTATTGTAAAACTCATGGAAAAAAAGCAGGTAAGCCATAGTGGTGTTTCTGGTGAGCAGCAGTGCAGGCCAGTTTTCTGCTGGAGGAAAAAATCAATCCTGTGGACTCATATGATGTGAATCTAATTAATTTTGTTTATCCACTCAAACCAGTCTGGAACAGATCATCTCAAACAGCATCTGAACACGCCCCTATTCTGAACTCCCAGCCAAAGCCCAAATGTCCTGTTCTCAAAGAGAACTGAGCAGTGACGTGAAGTCAGAGCACACCCTGCCTACTCTCCAGACATCCATGCAGTGGAAAAACATTCCCAGTTCAGTATTTTCTCCCAAGAATCAAAACACCCCTGCACACAATGACCTTGCAAGGCTGAATGCAGCAGCACCATCTGGTGATGGCTGCATTGATCCTCCTTGCACGGCTCTGGGTGCCAGTCAAGTCTGCAGGAGCGTGGATTCTCTTCCCTTCTTCAGCAGGACCTCGGAGACCGGGCTCCAGTCATGGCAGGGTGGTTCATTCTGTGCCCTCCAGGGTTCAGGGAGGCTGAGCTCTTCCCAGTGCTTTTTGCCAAGCCGGATGGTTCCCTGGGCAGTCGGCCCACGACAGAGTTGTTCAAGGAACCCACGGAGAAGAGTGAACAGATCTGATGTGCCTGAGCAGCAGAGTGGTGGGAAACTTGCGGTGGCAACAAATAGAAAATAAAGCAGGCAAGGCAATGCAGTCTGAATTAGGCATAAATTACAGGATAAACAAGCCAAGTTAAAGGCAATCTTATTAACCTGCCACTCTAGGAGAAGGTTTTCGTGTAGTAGTGGAAAAACCCCTGGAAAAAAAAGTAGCTCAGAGCTCACCAACAGTCAAAAAGACAAGCAGACTATTGGTAATTATTAGAAACAACCGACAGCAATGCCAAAACTGTCACTCAGGCGCTGTATAAATGACACACTCATACCATTTATTGTGTGCAAGCCTGCTGCTCTCTCCATTTCAAAAAATGCAGAATAGAAGTAGGAAAGGCACAGAAAAATATGACAAAGGTGGTGAAAGGCACAAAACATGGCTGTGAAGAAAAAGAGGCTGCCTAGTTTGATATTTCTAAGTCTGGGAAGGAATGAATGAAAAGGAAAACATGAGCAAGATCTGTACAATCATAAACCACATGAGCTCTATGAATGGGAATTCATATTCATTCTTTCCCAGCTAAGACCTAAAGGACACCTGCAATTGTTTTGAGGTCAGAGGTTTAAAACATAGAGAAGCAAATACCTCTTCACAGAATGCATAGTTATAATATGGAGTTCATTGCAAAAAAAATGCAGGCTGGAAATTTAAATAGCCTTATAAAGGACTAGGTGTTAATGGAGGATAGACTTAATAGTGGCTACTGACCATGAGATAAGCTCTGGCCCAGGAACTTCTTAAACCACAAATTTCCAGCTGAGAGGAATCAACAGGAAGGACATGGAACAGCATGGCTGAGGTATGATGAATCTAGGAGGGATGCAATGAGCATATTATGTTCCTCTGGGTTGTAATTTCCATATCTAAGTAAAAAAATCTGAGGAGTGACCTCCCTTTAGACTGGCTTAGGCACCATTCCCTGCAGGTGGGTGAATGGTCAGAGATGGGAACAACTCTCTTGAGTTTACTTCTGCATTCCTCCTTCAGGTCACAGTCACCTTAAGGATAAGTTTATGCAACTTCTCTCTTATGTTTTCGGGAATCTGTCTGAAAAACGTGTAATTCAGCTCCACAAACAAAGCCAGAGCTTGGCCAAGTCCAGTTGCAACATTTTTGAAGCCTGGCCTCATCTGACACTACAGATACACACAAATTAGAGCCCATTCATGCACCCTGTAAAAACCTCCACTTCTTTTTCCTACCGAAGTGTGCATTATTCCCTTCTCCAGTAACCTATAATTCTGTAATAATTTAATATCATCCTCCTTTGGCAAGTTAAGGGCAAAGGCTTAAATTGCTCCACATTAAATTTCTGCCAGACACTGGTTACATTCAGCAGTGAGTCTGTAAAGTGATGGAAGAACTTTGGCTTTCACAACTACAATTGCAAAAAGTGCCAGTGACACTTTCTGTAACTGAAACTGCTGCTAAATACACTATAAAAATACAGAAATTAAGAGAACTGTAGAGACAATTGGAGCAGGAACTAACTCTATTTTGTTCCTCTATTAATTTTAGTCTATTTATACTACTTCCCTTTTATAGTTCTTTCTGTAAGAATGCTTGTTAAACCTTTAAACAATGACAGCTGCTAAAGACTGAATATCCCATATGTGGAGTCATTTGTGGTCTAGGGGGAAAAAAACAACAACAAAAAAGATCAAATTCCTCTCTAATGATAATAATTACAGGATCAATCCAAAACTCACTGAAGTCAAAAGCAAAGCTGCCACTCATTGAAGCTATACAAGAATCAGCCCTGGTTTGTATGTTTGCTGTTGATCCTGATTTATCCCAGTGCAAAACAGAAAAAGAGACTGTAGCCTAATATCAGCTTTTCCTAGTTGCCATGCATACTGATTTTCCACTACTAAATTGTAGCTCACATGATCCTTATTATTTTTTATTTTTTGGAAAACACCGGGTCATTTTATAAAGTGCTGGTATTATAAACTGCAGAATATAGTTTATAAGAGCACTAACTCCTACAAGCCAACCATTAATACAGCTAATGGCCTGTTTGTTGTATTAAACTGCTCTCATTTGTCTGGGTCTATTAACAAATGCAGTGGTCATTAACTGTTAACAGCAACTCAGTTATTAGATTTTATTACTTGTTCAGGAAACACTGGAGAACAAACTGATTGTTCTGGTTTACTGGGGTTTATTTCTTTCCCAGCAGTCTTGCTCTATTATTTATAATTTAGTTTCTCACTTATTCCCGAACATGATGGACACACTCAGAAAAGGGTTCAAGGCATCCATGTGGACACTCAGTTCACATGTCAGCCCTTCATCCTGAGCCCAACAAACCTCTCCTGCAAACCAGAGAGCTCTGAGGCACCAGGCATCTGCAGTGCCCTCTGCTTTCCTGAGTTTTCTGTATCTTTTTGTTGGGCAGCAGCTTCCACCCACATATGTAATAATGGGATTTAAGTAAAAGATGCAGTAATGTGTACGTAGGAAGCTGGAAAACCTTCTGCTTCATTCATGGTTCTCTCCTTCTAAGTCACTGAAATCCAACATCCAAGTTTAAAAATATCTTTTACTTCCTCTTCGTGGGCACTGATGCATCAAGTAAGGGTGAACGCCTTCTGTCCCTTATTAACATTTAGTCCAAATAATTGTACAGTTCTCTTCTGGTCTTGTGGTTTACAAATAAGCTTAGAGCCACAATCTTGCAAATGCCTGCATGTGAGGAATATCGTCCAGTATTACCAAGAAATGAAAGACCTTCCCTTCCACATTTTGAATGCTGAAGACCCCTGATCCACTTTTCGCTCTGCTTTCTTCACCTTTTTGCAGTTCAAAGCAATGGAAAAGCAACGCCAGTGTCAAATGGCCATGAAGGCAGCAGCTTGCCATGGAAGTGGCTTGCATGGAGCAGTCTGAGCAGTTTTCTTCAACCTGCAGTACCATGGTACACAACTGAGGGAGGAGACACCCAGAAATGCGTTGTTAGTGCTCTTTGGGAACAGGATCTTCCAGACTCCCTCCAATCAATGCTAGACCTGACCGGTGTTGCAAGACAACTATCAGCACTTCCGAGGTGGAGATATGTGAAATGACTGTGCTTTACCTCCTGTGGGGTTGGGTATATTTAATGGTATTGAAATAACTCAATTTCTGAGCTGTTGGTCTTTTTCTACCACACTGCAGTTGTTAATGGAACTTTTAAAATTTTTCTCTCCTACAAAGGCACACCTGGTATAGGTGAGCCAACCTCTTCACTAAAGGCTTGGATCAATCAGATAGGGCCACAACCAGCACAGGGTATTGGTGGCACACGTGATGCTTAACTCTCTGAAGAGGAGAGGTCACACTCCTCCAAATAAAGTGATTCACACTGCAGTATCTGAATGCTTTGCATTGGAGATGCCGCACCAATCCTGTTCCCGCTTGGCTTCTGCAATGGGACCTTATTGTGGTTTGACTACACACAAAGTGGTCAGAGGACAAGCACGGACTTCACATTTGGTCAAATTACAGCAGCCCAGTGCTACCTGCAAGCCCATTCAGATGCTATAGCAGCCAATGGATCCAATATCGAGAGGAAAACGTTGCAGATTTTGCTAAGAACAGGCTCAACACACGACTGGAAAAAGTTGGAGAAATTGCTAAGAACAGGCTCAAGACACTGCTGGTTTGTATAACCAATGGTGAGGAAGTGCTTCTATCATCCCTGGGGCAGGGGTTAAAGCCTCTTGCGTGTGCCCATGCCTGTGTCTCACGTGGTATGAGTGTGGGGATGCTGCAGTGCTGGGGCCTCAGAGATATGAGTCAGCTTATCTGCTCCTGCCTATAAACAAGGCACTTGGGATACAGCTTCCCTCCTATCAGCTTCTGATAACAACTTCCTTCCTACCCTCTTTCCCAGGCCAGCACGTGCTAACATGTTGTGCAACAGAGCCAGTTGGACAAGAAATTCAGAAGTACTTAAGAAGCCCAAGGATGTGCACATTATGCCTTTAAGCAGCAGAGGCTTGCTGGGAATGGCCCCAGACTGTCAGGTGTGTGTGTGCATTCTCTTTACCTTTTGGACATGGGGCAGAATAAAAGAGCATCTCTGCCTCTTCCAGCTTCTGGTCATCTCAGAACATAATAAATCCTGGGATTTCCCGTGAGGAACAGCAGGGCTGTTCAAACACTGGAGAGACCCTGGAGTCTTTGCCCACCTGGAGTGCTGCATCCAGCTCTGGGATCCCCAGCACAGGAAGGACATTGGGCTGTTGGAGATGGTCCAGAGGAGGCCACGAAGATGCTCAGAGGGCTGGAGCACCTCTCCTGTGAGGAAAGGCTGAGAGAGTTGGGGCTGGGGGAAGAAAAGGCACCAGGGAGACTGTTGCTGTTGAACCGATAGCGGAGCGAAGGGACACACGAATCTTGAGAGAATGCTGAGTGAATTTATTTAATTAATAACAGATTTATATACACGTGAGAGGACTATTCAGATGCCTGAGATCAATCCATCCCCCGGGATTGACTGGGCAGAGCTCTGACTGCCTGTTTCCAAAAGCCACTCTCAGTAACATGGAACTTATCGTATATTTAGTAAACTTCAGTGGAAGAAGAAAAATTCCCATGGGAAAGAGTCTGTGCTGTCACAGGAGACTTTTTAGTACTTAAAGGGGGCTTGTAAGAAAGATGGGGACAGACTTTTTAGTAGACCCTCTTGCATTAAGAGTTTTAAACTAAAAGAGAGTTGATTTAGATCAGATATAAGAAAGACATGTTTTACAACAAGGGTAGTTAAACACTGGAACAGAGAAGCTGTGGATGTCCCATCTCTGCAAACATTCAAGGTCAGGTTAGATGGGGCTCTGAACAACCTGATCTAGTTAAAGATGTCCTTGCTCACTGCAATGTTTATCTAATATTAATATTATTCCTTAAGAAGTAAGATGTTCTTTTCTCGAATAATTTAACTTTGCATTTTTTTAAGTCCTCCAAAGACTGAACCATGACCTGAGCTAAAACAATAGCAGACATTGTGTAACAGTAAGTAGACTAAAGAGGAGAAAAAAATAAATGTATTAATGTTATGGGGCTATTATGACTACATGTTGCAGACTTATTATATTAGCTAATAATACTTAACTGAGTTGACTCCTTTAACACTGGCAAAGGATCAACACGCTCTCAAAGTTCTTTTCTCAGTCATGACTGAGCCTGATCTTTCAGTTTCCTGCCATGTCTCTCATAAAATTTCTATTTCTCATTAGAGCAAAGTCCCATCTGCCAAGAACTGCATATTCTTTCTTCATGTCAACTGCTGAACTCTGTTCCATTGAAAAGCTGGCAGTGACCAATAATTTCTATTTATCTGTACATTTTCTAATAACCACAAGATCTGTCATCTTTAATACCTATAGTACAGATGGAAGTTGAAACAGCTGAGGAAAGGGTTAGAAATAATGGAGTTAAAAGTGTTGTGATGTGAGTACACTATAGAGAATGTAATGATGATGAAGGATGCTCAAAGGGAGAAGGGAGCAATTACCTGGACTGGATGATTAGAAGACAAAGAAACACATAGGAGGTATTGGGCATTATTAACCTTTGATTTCCATCTAAGGAATATTGATTTTTATTCTTCAGTCCATTACAAAGAACTCTCCTCTTGGTTCAGAACCAAACCCCAGAACAACCCCCAGCATAGGATTGGAGTGCTGTGGCCGGGCTGCACTCTGGGATGTGCTGTGCAGGGGATGTGTCTCTGTGGTTGTGCTTTAATCATCACTGAGAGGAAGAAAAAAAGCTCTGTATGCACTTTTATTACGATCCTTAAAATCTCAGTAAGGCACAAGAGCTCTGAGATACGAAGATGCCATCCCAAGGACCCTTTGAGTCAGACTGCTAGATTCCTAATTACTTAAAATAACATTTCTGTAGGTTCACATCTGTGAGTAAAAGTTACCAGCATGTCCCCATCCCTACTCCATGGTGGTTCCCACAGTGGTACTGTTCCCTTCTTTGGGATCAGGGTGTGGACTCAGCCAGAAAACACCAGTGCAGACTTGAGCACAGTCCTCTCTCACATATTGCACTGAGAAATTCTCAGATTACTGTAAAGAATCAGGGAAAAACAATGCTCAGGACCTCCCTGTCCATCCGATTTCTGTCCCAAACTCTGCACACAGACAGCAAACTACACATAGGGATGCTCTCGCTGAGCTGCAGCTCACTCTGAATCATAAGCTGGAGAAATAAGAACGGCTCAGGACTGCCCTAAAACTTCAAGACCTTGCTCCAAAAATCATAGAATTTATAAAACATTTAGAAACCAGAAGGTGAAGCCACGCTGAACAAGAGAAAGCACTCCCACATACACAACGCTGCATCAACAGAAACTCCTAAGTGCAGAGCTATGAAAATCAGAATTTCTTCCCTTGTCGCAGACCTCTAGATGGAGCTGCCTCTTTTGTTTTCAAACCAAGCAAGAGCGACTAAAGTACTGCCATAAGGCAACAGGAACATAAAGCTTAGGCATTTGCAAGGGGACAATGGAATGTGAGCATTATTGTGCATACATGTTGTGTTGTCATTAGATATTGCCAGCTTCTCCATAATTCTTCAAGAAACCAGCTGTGTTGCCAATGCCCTTGCTTACAAAAGTCACTCCTTCCAATTGTTTGGGAGTGAAGAGACAGATTCAACTGGAGAGTGCTGAGATCTGAATGTAAAGAATATCCCTATGAAGAAGGAAAGACTGCAGAAATCTGGATAACAAAGAACTCTGTGTCCTCCCATAAGGTGGGGCTTCATTTCAGGAAGACCTACCCCATTCCATGGACAGCAGAAACGATTTTCCCAGCAGGGCTGGTCAGACTGAAGAGAACTGACAGCCTGAATGTCATGCTCAGCCTTCACGATCCCAAAAGTCTGGAGTACAAGCCTTGAGGGGACCACCATGGCCACACCTCCAATCCTGGGGTCAGTTTTGGAATCCTCACAACAAGAAAGACCTTGAGGGGCTGCAGCATGTGCAGAGAAGGGAAGGGAACTGGGGAAGGGTCTGGAGCACAAGTCTGATGAGGAGCAGCTGAGGGAGCTGGGGGAGCTCAGCCTGGAGAAAAGGAGGCTCAGGGGAGACCTTCTCACTCTCTACAACTCCCTGACAGGAGGGTGCAGCCACGTGGGGCTCAGGCTCTGCTCCAAGGAACAAGAGATAGGACAAAAGGAAATGGCCTCACCAGAGGAAGTTTGGATTCGATATTAGGAACAATTTCCTCACTGAAAGGGTGGTCAAGCTGCCCAAAACAGGCTGTCTGGGGAAGTGGTGGAATAACAATAACAGTGACTGGAAGTGTTCAAAAAACGTTTAGATGTGGCACTTGAGGACATGGATTGGTGGTGGGCTTGGCAGTGCTGGGATAATGGTTGGATTTGATGGTCTAACAGGTATTTTCCAACCTAAATGATTCTCTGCCAGCACTGTGCACAGGAGGAAATACTCAGTGCTGTGTCCCTCTTTGCACTGCACTATCCCCACCAGGTTTGAGAACCACAAACTCCCAGTTTTGGGAGGACTGAAGAAGCACACATCTCCCTTTAAACGTGACCCCTGAAACCACCTGCACCCTGTCACACCCTTGTGAGAAGCACAGGTGGGCAGGATCCAGAGGCAGCATTTCATGTGCCCAAACTTCTCATCAGTCTTAAAAAAGCCCCCGGGAAGACAGAGCATCCCTATGTTTCACTGCTGCCAGTGCCTGTTCCTCTAGAGGGTACCCTCAGCCCACAGGGAGCTCTGCTGAGCGCTGCTCCTAATGAAACCTCAAGGCCAGGCCCAGGAAAGTAAAAATAAAACTTTACAGAAAAGCATGCCGTAATTTTATGATGCGCTTTAATTTGATTCTGGTTAGTTAGAGCAGCCCCCTGGGCAGGCTGGGACTGCACTGAGCAGCACAGGGCTGTGCTTTCAACTCCCTGCTCCAGCCTCTTCCAAGGACATAAATGTTAAAGCCTCCTGTGCAATCAAAGCCGAAAATTACTCCGGAGTGTAAATGAAAAAAAACCAGGAGACCCGCAGGAGCTCACATTTAAAATACATATTTAATCTTATTAAATAGATGAGCAAAAATGTTCAGATCTCTCATATTATTTGCTTTTTAGTGGTACCTTAGGGGAGTTAAATAAACATGGGACTGCCCCGTGCTAGGAACTGGGTGAACACCTAGGAAGAAACAGACAGCTTGTCCCACAGAATCTGCCATCGAAACAGACAATGTGTAAGGGAAGAAGAAAAACAGACCAAAGAGGGAAAAGGTGGTGGCCTGAGACTACCCTGCAGATGGGACAGAGCCAGGAGTAGGACACAGGTCATCCTGTTTCCCTACCAGGGTCCCTGTGCTTGGCTCACACTCTCTCAGCTGCTCTGTGCTCACATCCTGCCCTGGTTTCCCTGTGGTTTGGGTTTTTCCTCCTAGGATACAGACATGGATGCACAGCTCTTCTGAAAGCCAGGTCCCCCCAGTCCTGCTTCAGCTGAACTAAAGCAGGTCACAGGAAAGACTGAGCATGAGTAAACATTAACCTAAACTGTGACCTAGCAAAAGGAACCAAATATTTGGAAATGTCACCTATTTTCATGTTGAAGGAAAGTATCAGCACCTCAAACTCTGCCTGTTCCAGTACCTTCCATACCCCTGGAGACTGGTGGCTAAGTCTGCACCTGCCATATTCTAAGGGAAGCTCAGAGGGATTCAGTGAGCAGTTTGGCTCACATGCTAACAGCCAGTTTTCCATCCAGGTTAGGGATATCATCCTGGAATTCATGCAACTCCATCCAGAAGTGAGAATACAGCAGCAAACTCCCTGCTCCCATTCTGCACCAAGACCTAGTTTCTCCTTTCTGCTAAACTGGGATCTTTCAACAGCCTCAACCCAATGCAAACAGTGTTTATGTGAGTACCTGGAGTCGCTGTTGGAGTGTCACTGCTGTAATGGGATCAAGTCACGAAGGAAATGTTAGGATGTCTAACAGACTGAGATCCCTCACGGCAAACACTATGGAAGAAGCATTAACTAGAAAGGCAGAAGAGAACTGTTGAACAAAATGGATTGGAACATTCCAGTGAAAGGAGCTGGTTTGCACACAGCTCCCAGAGGGAAAGCTGGCTCAGCCCAGGGTGGGATTTTGGTCAGCAGAAAAGGGTCAGCAGGCAAGGCACTCTCGTGGTATGTGGCACACCAAGGTGCACATCCAAAGTTTGCCTAAGGACTTGAACTTCAGTCTTCCCCATCTCTAGGGATTGCCCTAACCTCAGGGCTCTTGGCTATTTTGGTACCAGCTGTCTTACGTGGTAGTTTTGTAGTAAGAGGAGAAACGAAAAAAATCCCCTCAGTTAATAACAGAAAAGGTTTCTCTTCAGAGGGCTGAAAAACATAGGTTTTCCCATACTAATTTACTTTCCATGCCTAAAACCCTCCCTGATGTCTAAAGAGCAAGTTGAAAGGGATCTTTGTGAGCTGAGCACTACTGGACTTGATGTGAGAGCCAGGAAAACCTCCATGCAGGTACTTACATCTGTCCTTACTGCAGAAATTATTACAATCCCTTTGACATTCCTGGGGAACTTCTCTGTCCGAAAAAGGAATAGAAGGCTCTGTCCTATGCCGTTAAATGTGACGGTTATAAGACCTGTCCAGATAAAGTTGGTAGTTGATGTTTCATTCAAACCTTTTTTGTCTTTTTTTTCTTTTATTGCCGTTATCATTATTTGAGGGGGCAGGAAGGGGAAGGGGAAATAAACATGACAAATTTCTCACATAAAATTATATGATGTGGTTTTTGACTGATATGAACATTTCTGATCGATGTGTCTGTACAGCCCTGCCTGTAAAACATTTCGGGAGCCTTGTGCACAAGATGTGCTCTGATAAAGGTAAATTACACACGAACAAGCAGAGCAATGAATACACCCTCACGTGCTCCCCCAGCCCCCTGTGGGATGGCAGATATCAAAACCAGAACCTGAAATTCCCTTCTGGAGGCATTACATACGTGCTTGGAGCTTTCTCCTGGCTGATTTACAAAATGAGTAGCAGATGAAGCGCTGTCATTTCCCTGCTGATTGTGACAGTGGCTGCACCCTTGTGGCAATCAATGTTCTTTTAATGGAAAACACCATGTGTTTCCATTGGATTGCGTGGTTATATTTTGGCATTCTGTTTATAACAGAGAATTATTTGTTATCGAATCCTTAGTGGTCAATAGCTTCAACTTCATTCTAATTACCAAGGCAGCCAAGTCATATTTTTTCTGCATTTACAGAATTTGTAGGACTATAACCAGAAAGCAAGCCACGAGTGACTCGGCCAGTAAACAGTGCAGTTTGCTGACTAGTGTTTGTTTTATAACCTTTGGCATATCTTGATATGTACATAATAACAGTTCTTAACCCATAAATAATATTTTACAGAGGTCACACTATAGTTATTTAAGTTCAGGGGTTTATTTCCCAGAACACTAAGTAGCTGTGAATGAATTATGTTTAGTCTGATCTGCCACAGAAGGGTCATAAACTTACAAGTTGTAGCAAACTATGGAATATTACTCCTGTATGTCAGGCAAACTGTAAATGCAAAAGAATAATGCTTGATAAGGGGAAAGTCTTTTTATTTTGTTAAAGTAATATATGTTCCTAGGGAAAGACTGTAAAATTTCATGTTAAGTGACAAGTTGGGCAATCTCTCCACACACAGCTAGTGAATTCTGCTTGCTCTCTGGGACTTTCTCTGCATGTCTGAGAGGCTACAAAACCTACTCTGAGCAAGGAATCTTTTTCTTTCTTGGCTCCCTTAGGCTGAGAGTGTCCCAGAATCCACAGGAGGTGATGAGAGAAAATTTAGTGCCTCTGCACAGGGCTAATAAAAAAAGGGGTCGCTAAATGTTGCCAAAAGTCTGTTCCACTGCAACAGCCATGGACAAGGAGAGAGCTACTACCTCATTTCTTAAGTATGATGAACATCTCAGGGACTGGGAGGGAAGAAGACTAAGCTGCTGATCACCAGGTAGAGCCTTGGATAACTTTGGAGGCTGCTCAAGGTCACCTGACAAGAGAGGGAATAGCAGAAAACAGTGGCAGGGAATTCAAAATCAGGAGACCGAAGGGACTGGAGGGTCTGGGAAAGACCCCATGTGCAGGAAACAGGAGATGCTTTTATCCTAAAGGATGAGATGAAGAAATCATGCAAGAGAGGCACAGAAAAGGCTCCCAGGTCCTGAAGACAAGACATAGGCAGTGAGAATGAACCAGACCTGCAAGAACTCTGCCTCAATCCCAAAGAGCACCCAAAAATGAAGAAAGCAGGGCAGTGCATCTGAGTCTGTGTGCTTTTGGTGTTGATTGCAGTAATTGCTTCAAAGCAATGATTGAATTTAGAACCTGCTGCAAAACACAAATTTCTGTGTGCTCCTCCAAAACAGTGACCTGCATGGTTAGAGACGTCGAAAGGGGCAGTTTTAGGCAAAGAGGAAGAAAACTACTGGTCCTGAGGCTGTTCAGCTGCAGTATGTGTAGCTCCTGTGCCAAGGAAGAGGTAAGAGCCTGTGCTGAGGTTAAGAGCAGAGCAGAGATCCCACTCAGCTCGCTGGATGAAAGGATGTGGGAGAGCCAGCTCAGTGCACATGGACACACAATCCTGACCCCAGCAGCAGCTGGCACACCCAAGTCCAGGTCACACTTTCCTTCCAAGCCTTCCTGGGCACAGCACTGTGCTGTCCCACCTTTTTGCTACCAGATGAACTGAAGAAATCTGGGGGTTCTTAAAATTCTACAAGTGACCTTAAAGAGATGCTGTACTGAGGTGGTGACACTTCCCAAACCAGAAATTAATATGAACTGAGAGGAACAACAATAAAGATCGGATCATTCTGGTTCTCCAAAATTTTCCGACTCCACCAACTACTTTGCTCCCATTGTCTGCAGGGGGCCTTGCTGTGGAATTCTGGCTGTCCTGGAGACTTCTAAGAGGAGGAAATAAATAAAAATGAAGCAAAAAGTCACCAGCTGCATTTCTCAATTTGCACTCCTAGTGCTGGATGGCTGAATCCAGGATGAGCTGTTGTGAGAGGGCTGCAGCATGGTGAGACAGGACGTAGGCCACCACCCAGCAGAGCCCTCTATTATTTGCACGTTGTGTCAATGTTCTGGCACTCCTTCTATACAAAATCAGCCCTGCCTAAATGAATAGTTGTGTATCGGTGGGGGAGATTTTTAAAGAAAAAATATGGCAGTGAATTGTTGAGTCCCCACTGAAAGCCAGCAGGAGATGCATGCCTAACTTGCCCATTTGCCTTGAAAAACTCAGATGAATATTATTTTGAAATTCATTAACTAGAAAGAAAATAAAATTTGGGTGATTTTTCTTGACTTTTAAGAAGTTTAACAATTTATTTCTTCTGTGCGTAACCTTTGAGAGAACTCATTAAAACAAGCCTTTTAAACAAATTCAAATCACTCTGAGCATACTGCAAGTATTCCATTTCATAGATGCTATTTTATGATGCTGAATTCAAACCGAATTGTAATTTTTGAGGGTGGGGGTCTAAAACCAAGGGGTTCTGTAAAGACCATAACGTGTGAAACCTGTGGCTGTGTCTATTCTTGGATCACCCTTTGTCTAACACAACATGAACTCCAGCACTGTCCTCTTCTTGGGGCGTTCAGTGTGCCTGTTTCTCATGTATTTCCCATTTCCATCAGCACAGCAGGAGCTGTGCTGCTGCCTCTCTCTCAGGGAGGGATTTTATTTACATCTTTCATGGAATCATCACAGAGTGGCTTGAGTTGGAAGGGACCTTAAAGACCATCTCATTCCCCTGCCACGGGCAGGGACACCTTCCACTAGCCCAGGTTGCTCCAAGCCCTGTCCAACCTGGCCTTAAATATTTACAGGGATGGGGCAGCCACAGCTTCTTTGGGCAACCTGTGCCAAGGCCTCACCACTCTCACAGGGAAGAATTTCTTTCAATCTAAATCTCTCCTCTTTCAGTGTAAAACCGTTCCCTTTGTCCTATCTCTATCTGCCTGTGTGTAAAGTCGCTCTCACTCTTTTTTATAAGCTCCCTTGAAGTACTGAAAGGGGTTTTCATTTTACACAGATGTCTCTTTCCATAAAACCTGTAGGAATCCACTGTGAATCCTTGCTTTAAAGCTTCTTTCTGTTTGTCTGATTTGGTTGAAATTCCCTAAAAACTTCACACAACTTGTATTGGGTGAATGGAAGCCAAAAATACAGGTGTGGGAATATGTGATGTATTAGGTAATTTTGTTTGTTTCCTTATACAAAACCATAAGGATAATTTCAGCTCTATTTTGTCCCTGACTTTATTTATTGTGAAATTTCAATTCAAAATAATGGGGAAATAAAATTAATTGACTACTCATGACATCTCCTATGCCCAGGCAGGTTTGAGGAACAGAGAGCCTGGGCTCCCTGGTGACCCAAGCAAGTGATGTGTCACCAAGTTCTTGGCTGTGCTCTATGACCATTCATTTCAGAGATACCAGTGTGAGGTCATGTCGTGTTTTTAATTACCTGTATTTTAATTGAAGCTTTTGAGATTACAGCAAATAACATCACTGTTACATAAAGCACAATAATTATGGGCAGAATGAAAAGTGGATGTCTTCTCCCAAGAGGTCCCATGCCCATGCCTGGTTCTATTCAACACCCACAGGCACATTTGTGACCATCACTTCCTTGCTGCCTACACCTACCTGTTACACACACAACCACTCTGTGTTCACAGGAAATTCCACTTGAAGCAGCATTTTTCCATGCCTGCAGTTTTTCATGAACTAAAAACCTAGACCAATGCCACTGGAATTTCCAAGGGAAATTTAATCAAGTAAACGAAGACAATTAGTTGGTTGTCTAAATAAAGCTGAAAGTGTCCTTTTGAAAACCCTAACCTGCAATCTCAGGTGCACCAAAAATAAAAAAAAAATTTTAAAAAAAAGAAAACTAAACTCCTTCTGTCACTATAACTAAATACAGTATATGATAATTCATTTAAGACTGTGTTTATCCTTCCTAGACATGAATCATTTCCTAGCACCACAAAACATCACTCAAGTGAACCATTCTTTGCTCCCTATAATTTACAGTGTAGTCAGCCCTGACTAATCATCCTAATTATGTCTGGTACTAACGACTGCAATTCCTTCGTTCTCTCTTCCCAAAAATACACACACGCAATATTAGCAATACTTTGAGCATATGATGTTTTCTTCACAGCTTTCAAAAGTGAAATTTCTAAATTACTATGTAACTATTATTTATTAATTACAATAGCGCCTAAAAATCCCAAATGCCATTTTTCAACCAGAACACGGAGGGAGAGAGATGTAAAAACCCTGTAGATGAAAGGCCCAGAGACACAATCAACTTAGGGAAGTCTAAATCACCACAGGTCAGCAAAACTATTTACTGAGAACATACACATTCTTGACCTGTTGCAGTAAGGCATAAAATGCATTAACTCAAACCTCTCTTTTTGAGATGTGAGTGTATTTTACCTTGCTTTCATGGCATGGTCTCAGTGAAGAGGTGCTGCTTAGCATCTTGAACTCTGCCACAGTTCAACCAGTTTGGACAACACTCTCAGGCACATGGTGTGATTTTTGGGGTTGGACTCAATGATCCTTGTGAGTCCCTTCCAGCTCAGGCTGTTCTGTGATTATCTGTGGTGTTAAGCCAGTGTAAGTGATTAGGACACCTGAGCTCCATGGCATCCCTATCACCCAGGTGCCACCATCCCTGCAGGCCTTGGGTGGGTGGGATACTGCAAAGCACAAGGCCAAGCACATGTGCCTCCTGTTAGCCTCTGCAGAAAGGGCAGATTAATAGATAATTAACATGTATTGGCTTGTCTTGTGGTGCTTATAAAATGTGCTTTGCATTATGTTTTTGTAACAGTTGGCCAGCAAGCCTTGACCTGTGAGGGTTAGGATGAATACCTGCACAGCTGGAGCCTTCAGTGGCCAATGGCAGCCCTGCTCTCATCATTTCCCCCTTTTATAAATGTAAATATTGGAGGTCTTGTTTAAACCTTCAGAACCTAAACATGTCATCACTATTGATAACATATGTTATAAGACACCACATGCTGGCAAAATAACCTGCGGTAAATGACACCAAAAATATTGAAAAGCTTAGCATAAAATTGAAACTCGTTAAGGGTACACTGTGCAGTTTGGCATACAACTAGGGGCAGGAATTCCACACAATGGGACTGTGTGAGTGCTAACAGCAGGCTCCCACAAGATAAAATAAACTTGTTTTATGGACATGAGGAATTGATTTTTAATGAGATTCTGCTCGGCCGTAACATCATCCTGGGAGGGTGAGCTGGTTTTCTCCTTGCCTCTGGTGCAAAATTAGAGTTTGCAGAATAAAGGCTCGCTTAAACTCGGCCTATGGATTTGCACCTTCATCCTATTAAGTGAAAAGTAGGTGTTATCCCAGGTCTGGTTGTTAAAATGCCTGCAAAGAAGATCTCCTCTTCCCTGCATTACCTGTCTGTACATTTTGGGATCAGGGAGGTCAGTCCACAAGCAGAACACACACTCCTCGAGTTCTTTCAGAGATAAACTGTCTTGCAAGCTTATTTCCTGAGGACAGAAGATTAGTAATGAAAAGGGATAAATCTGTCTCTCTAGAGAAGCTGAGTACAGGAATCTAAATTTATCTTTTCATGTCCAGGTCTCAGCTGCCTGTTAAGAAAACATTAAAATATAAAGAGGTTGTCAAACTTGAAGTTTGGTGTCAAATCCCTGTCATATTCAGTCACAGCAATGAAGGACTGTCCTTTGCTGTCTATTCACATTTGATTATCTTTCTTATCCATTCCATCAATTAAAACCAATACAAAACCTCCTCTTTGAACCCCAGGAAGAAAACCAGAGTCACGCAGCTGGGAAGTGCCTTGTAACTGGGCAGCACTTAGAAAAAAACAGAATACAAAAGCAAGAACAACTATCAAACCTCTTCAGCTTTAAACTCAAAACATTTTCTTTGCAAAGAAATCACATTTTTGCTTCCCAGATCGATGTCACTTGGCCCTGAACAAGCTGAGCTGCACTGTGTTGTTGCTTTTCTTTCCTCTCTGCTGTTGTGGTTTGCACTGTTTGTGTGCAATCATTGGCTTTTAATTGCCTTCTATTGCCTGTTTCATTTGTCAATAAATAGAAAGTGCAGACCTATCACCAAAGGCCTTACATCTGTTTCTCATACATCTCAGCCACCCATGGTGCCTGAAGCTAAAGTTGTCCCCTACTGCTAACCAGGCTACCAGTTTATTAGGGGTTTTTTCCTTGCCCTTTTAAAAAGATGAAAGCCCCTAAAAGCTTTTTTCCGTGCAAGTGATGGTTGAAGTTAATGAAGTAAGCATCTGTTAGGTGAGAGAAGGTCACCCTGGGGTTGGGCACCTCCCCGTGGTGGGACTGGCATTCACCCAGCGATTAGTATGTGATGACAACACCTTAAAGATAATTAGTTGACAATGAGTTGAGAGCCTGTTAACCCCTTTAACACCTTATAGTTTATGATTATAATGAAACACTTTGGGACAAAACGAAATAGATGTAGTTTTCCCTGAGTGATTTACCATTTTTTTCAGTGTTTTCGCTTATCATTTTTGTGACCTTCTGCCAAGGGAAGAAACAGCTGCCAGCAGCCCAGAGCACGATTTCATCTTCATCAACCTGGCTGAAATGTTGCACCAGTTTTCTGTACCCTTTCCTCCAATGGCTGTGAGCTCAAAGGCTCTTGGGCCTGGGGTAGGATCCATTGCTGGGGTGGAGCCATGAGAACAGAGATGTGGATTTAGTGGCATTTCTCACGTGGCTGAAATGTCAAGCTGAATGGTTTTTTGCAGGTGGTTTTTCACACTAATGTGGACATATCCCTGCAATGCTAATGGATGCCACTGGATTTGACTCACCTGAGTGTTGCAGGTGGGCTTTCCCCAGAAACAAGGATTACTTGGCAGAACAAAAGAGAAGCTTTTGTAAACCAAGCTGTAAGAAAGGCAGCATCAGGACACATCTCCTTGAGAGTGAAGCAGTCAGGAAACACTGATCATGGGTGTTGGCAGACAACGAGGAGGAGCAGGAGGAAGCAAAGGGAGAACAACTGGCAGTCTGTTGTGATTTATATACACTGGCATTTCCCATCTTCGTTCAGTCAGCGTGTTTAATCATGACATGGGAACTCAGATGTATTATGACTGGCAGTAGCTCAAGAAATTTGGCAATAGCACAGTAAAACAAATTTGTGCCCAGCAATCAAGAAAAACCTGCCTTGAGATTAAAAATAAAATTCCATTTCGTTTAAAGAGATACATATCTTGCTTCCCTCTTCCTTTGCACTTTCCAGTTCAATGTGATGAAGGCACTCCTGGTGAGAAAATTTTATGGCAACGTCTTTGCACCATTTTTTTGACACAGACCCAGAGAACAAGGACTGGTCTTGCTTTCATGAGGTTTAGCACAGGACTTCTGTTGATTTCAGCAGGAACAGGCTTTGTGTTTGGTAAGTACCCAAATATGTGGCTATCTAAGCTATTCTGTAAACTTTCTGCCATGTGTCCACCATTAACAGTTGCCAGGGTCCTGGGATGCACAATAGATCCTCACAATTCTCATTTCTCCTGTGCCTCCCATTTCAGTCCTTTAAAGCGCTTTAAAAACATCAGTAAATTAAGTTCCACTGTGGCAAACGCTCCCTGGAGAGGCTTTTATTCCCAGGTGACAGGCAAAGGCCAGGCTTGCAAAGGATCCCCACAGAAGTTACAGCCCAGACCTCCTGGCTCCCAGCCTCGTGCTTTACTGCTAATTAAATATATCTAGATTAATGCAGAAAATGTAGAGTTTTGTTATGCTTTTTAGATTTAAAGGCATTATATGGATTCAGCACTGTATCAAATGTCCATAAACTCAAAAATAAAGTATTTCCAGCAACTTCTAAGTCCCTCATTAACCAGCTTGTACTACTGGGTAGTACCAAGCTTAAGGAAAACTTGCTATCATTTATCTTAATCAAATTCTAGGAGTAGAAATACTGTCCTCCTCCAAAACTCAAGATTGTTATCTAAAACTGATTCATCTGCCTGATGTTATGACCATCAGTTCTTCTAGCAGTCAAAAAAACTCACAGTAACTCCATCTTAAGCACAGTTAATAAAGGTAATTTGCTGTTCTAGGGAGATGGGTCATAAAATGAGAATTCCTGGAACACATAATTGATTGCTTGATTATTAAATGTGGTTCAGGGTTAATTAATCAATCTGCTTCATGATACAGAAGAAAAATATTCTTAAAATTCCTAAAATGCCATGCAGAATCAGATTCTCTTTCCTCATGTGAATTGCTCTTGTATTGGTCTTTAGATTAACGGGTCTCTCTTCCTGCAACCCTAAATGCAGGTTTAGTCACAATGTTAAGTACAGAATATTTTGTCTGACTATGAATTTCAAAAATACAGCTCATAATTAATGATGGACATAAAATGACAGCTTTATGTGCTCAAACACCAGTACAGCGAAGTATAAAAAGGCTCCACTGGTTTGAGCAGAGCTACAGAAATTTAGGCCAGCTGAGGATCTGTCCTCATCTTTACAATGTCTGTTTAGCCAGTTATTTCCTTTGTCCATTTTTAAACTACTTTAGAATATTGCTCTGGAGGACACATCTAAAATACCTGTTTGTAATGGGGTTCTGTGTCAAGCTGCACAATGCTGTTGAATTCAGCTCTTACCTGCCTTTCTTCGATGTCATCTCATCGAAAATGAAGGAAACCCTGATTTCAGCACACCTGAGTCCAGAAAACACCCACCTTCAACAGCTATGTTGAAAACTGGAGCTATGCAAAAGGCTTAAGAGTAGCTAGATGTGGAAAAAGTGGAATTATCAAATCACGGAACAGTGCTCTGGTTTTGTACAATTCAGGATTTCTTGCAAAGATGTTTCCAGCACTGTTGCCACCACCCTGCTCTGTTGTGGGCTGCTGCCTCCTCAGGGCAGGGGTCAGTCCAGCTCACTTTCCAGCTGGGTTTGCATTATCCCAGCAAAATGGGAAGAGCTGGTTTGGTTTTGTTGATCATAAAGTATTTCCTTAAGAATTTTCAAGCCGTATAGGAAGGTCTCTAGGCATTTTCTGCTTTCAATGAGAACAATTTGTCAATATACAAGGATTTGTGTATTAGGTGTTTCACCCCACCAGGTAGTCTCACAAATAGGTGAAACCAAAACATAGAAGCTCTTTAGGATGGGTTTTGATGGAGCAACAGTGTGTCTCGTAAGGAGGAAGGAACAGCGTGAGCTGGACATTTTGACAGACGTTGTCATTACTTAGTTTCACAATGTTGTTCTGCAGAGGTGTGGCCACGGCCAAAACACAAAGCCTTGCAGTGGCCAATCTCCTGGGCAGCTCCTGTGACAGCATTCCTACCAACCAGCAAAGCTCTCTGGACTGGAGAGAAGCAGGAGCAGCATTGGACATGCCCATCCTGTTGTCCAGTCATGAAACCCACTGGTCTGCCTGCTCAGCAAGAGGGACACTGAGCAAACGCCTTCAACTGAAGACATTGCCAGCATTGAGCCATTTGGAAAAAAACTGAAGATCTCTGATGAGCAGCACTGCAGATGGAGAAACTTTCCATTGGTATAGAACTAAATAAATATTCCTCTCTCAGTGTCAGCAAAATGCCTCTGCCAGCGCGGCCAAGAAAAAGAAGGAAACCAGCGTGGGAGCCAGCGCACAGCCTGGTTTGGGGCTGCTTGAGACAGGGATGGAGCCTGATATGTTGCCATTTTCCATACATTGGCCATCACAGGAAAACAAAAGTGACAGAAATAAACTTTGTGAGACTTCAAAAAGATGAACAAAGTTTTCCAGACCCCCTCATGATTCTACAGTGTTAAAAGATTTGCTAGATCAACCAACAAACTTGCTGCCAAGCTCTTTTCCTGGCAGAGATTCTACCTATAGGTATGACCAGGCCTAAATCCACTAAAACTGGGGAAATGCTGAGACCATGTGAGTGTCTTTTCAGTAACAGAGACCAGGAAAATGGCAGGATAATTGTCATAGTTTGCTTTGTCACCTTTATGTTTAGAGAAGTTTACAAAAGTTGCAAACCTGCGTCGTTGGCTTTTGCTTTCAGAAAACGCTAAAGATTTCAGCAAGAAGGGCAATCAAACACCTCCAAAGGTCACTTGTCCTTATGTCTATTTAGCAGCAGCCTATGTTTGCCACACCTCGTGCCACAGGGTTATCTGTGGCCCATTTTTCAGGGTGACAAGGTCACAGCAGCTCCACCACGTCTTGTCAGGGCTGTTGCTGGTCTGCCCATGAGCACCAGGTTTGGGGGATTTCCCTGTTCAGACAGCAGCTGGCATCTGCTCTGAAGGCTCTCCCAGTACCCACAGGCACATCAGGAGCAAGAAACACCAATCCTGTCATTGTCTCTGAACCAAGTTGTCCAATTTATTCTCCACTATAAAGGTGAGCAACTTAATATTCGTAATTAAACGTCATCAAACCTTAACATTCCTCTTTCCACATAAAGGTTTTCACTGATAAAGAGTCTGCTTCTAGCCAGGTCAGACTTTTTCCAGTTTGGATTTAAGGGCAGGGAGGGACTTGGGCAGTGTGTTTTTTCATGGGGGATCTGGCCATGAGACAGCCCTGTCCAAGGGCCACCTGGCGTGGGAAACTGGGAGGTGTGAAAGTGCCAGCCCTTTTGGAAAGGGATAGATACTGACTTCATTTTCTGGAGGAGACAACGGGATTTATCATGGAATCAGAAGGAGTGAAGAATATATGAAAGGGGTGAGGAAGCTTAAAAAAAGCAAATACACAGGAAGTGTTTGTATTTTTTTAATCTTTAATTTTATCTCAGAAGCTGATGTAGATTGGTACAATTATTAATTAATGAAATTAGAAAACTTTATTCATCAGTTGTCAGTATTTCGCCCGTTATGTTCTTCTGAAAATACGACCTCTAAGCCTTGAGAACACAGAAGCTTGGAGCTCTGCAGAGGAGATTTGTACTGTCTGGAGTGTCTTTGAGGTTTTGTGGAGGTTCAAGAGGACAATAAAGTCAATTTTTTGCAAAAGAGAATAGCGAAAAAGCACCTTAGGAAGGATGCCAGGTACAAGAGGACTGAGGCATGTCGTGGCCAATCCGTTCCAAAGGAAGATTAGGATAAGCAGGCATTGTGTGGTGAGACCCACCAGTTGTGTGTCCAGCTGGAGAAATTCTACCAGGGCCATGTGACACACAATGTTCAGGCTTTGTTAACATCTGTGTGGTCCAATTTTCTATTACTGTCAGCAAGTTATTTCTAGGAGTGCCAGGTTATTTTGTCCATAAACATTGTCCCCATCACACATTTCTAATTTTAACCCTATTTGTCTCCGGTTGATTTACATTTGGCCAGAAGCAAATTACCTATTGGAGGCATTTATTGAAAATTAATTAGGTGGCTAAAATACCTCCAGCAGATTCTGTTAACAGTGTCTGTTCCTTGTGGCTCTCCAGAATTCAGCATTTTCCAGTTAAAACACCTAGCAATTAAAAAAAAATCATAAAGTAAATGATATAATTAGTTCCAGAATGGAACTTGGTCTCTTTGAAATCAGATGCTTTCTTCTAAGGCTGCAGTGCCATACAATAGCAAGGGGTTTATAGTGCCAGGGGATTTTTGATAGAGGAGGGAGTAAGCATTTACAATAACTAAGTCACTGCATGAAGCAAAATGAAGGTGTCCTTGGAGCTTAAAATCAGGCAGGCATGCAGGAGAACTGTGCAAACACCAAACTGGGGACAGGAGAGAAGACAAGATGTATGAAGTGAGATTAGAAGGAAAAATACCGGATTAAATCAGAGGCAATCACAGCACCCAAGAACATGGAAAAACACACGGCATCTCTCTAAAGAAAAGCCAGGATGTTAACATGATTTACTGCAAATAGTTCCACAACATTAAAATGAGTTTTTATTTTCTGTGTGTGCTGCTTCAAAGAACAACTCTGTGGGCTCATAAAAATGCAGAGAACAAATAGGGGCCTCTAAGACCAATTTATATGCCATGCCCACTGTGCACTGAGACACATATAATCTGTAAAATGTCAGCTTCAAAGTTCCACAGAGATTGGTGTTAACCCTGACCCCCGACCTTGCCGACTCTAGCTGGGCCCTCATGCTCTCCTACCCAGCTGTTTTAGATAAATGTGCTCCATTTTTAAAGAGATTGTCTCAGAGTTTTACGTGAATAGTAGTAATATTATTAACTCTCGCTGAGAAAACCACCTTAACCGAGAGTCTTTACAGATGGGCCAATCAAAGTCTTACCCCATGCAGAGAGTGGTGGGTTAATAAATATGTCATTGGGCTGAAAATATTTAAACAACACCGGGAGAAAAGAGCAAGGCATACGACAAAAGGAAAGCATATTAGTACTGTTTCCTGTCAAAATACACAGAGGAAGCACTTTACTTTGACCATTTTCCTCATAAAGAGACACGGTAGGCCAAAGCAAACAAAGCTGAGGAATCTGGCTTATCCCACTGTTGGATATCGAGGGCTATCAACTTAAATGAAGTAAGGTTGAGTGACCAAAGCCAGGTTCTCCTTGACAAGACTGTTAATTGAACATATCAGCAAAGGTAGCACACAAACTGTGGCCCTGTCGATCAGTACTTCCATTTCATAAGGCCTCGTTTATGTTTTCCTTATTTCACTTTATGTGTCACTCCAAAGGTAGGTGGGGGATCAGTCCCTCGTGATCTGTCGAAAGTCCAAAAGTATGGGGTAGCCTGCTGGTTTGGCAAACCCTGGACAAAGCCTAAATCATCCTCTTGGAGGGAAGATGTCAAAGTTCAAGGGCACACAGTATATTTCAGACAACAAAGAAGCAGCTGGTGTCCACTCATAATAAATAAAGATAAGTTGGGGTCAGAATTACAAGTCAACTGACTCCCCGTCCATTGAACATGAGCCAAAGATAACTGGAGTCACAGGGAAAGCTCAGAATGATTTTGTGAGCTTTTGACTCAGACCCACTGGGAATCCAGACCTACTTTTCATGTCCCTGGGGTGAGAATATATCCACAGATTTCCACAGGACTTGTTCTTCAGCATTGCATTCAGAACCACCCACCCTTCAGTTTTGCTGAGGGATATGTTCAAAAATTTTCTGAATAGATAAAGGTATAAAATGTAATTCCTTAGAAGCCACAACAAACACAAAAATACAGCATGTGGGTTAAAAAATCAGAAGACTCTGAAATGGTCCTGTTCTTTAAAGTATTTCAATTCAGTTAAAATACTGCAGCCAAATTGTCTTCACACTATTTACTTTCAGGGAGCAGGGTACAAACCAATTTTATCACCGTGCTTCTAAACCCTCATTAGAGTCCTTTCGGGTGAGCAGAAAACCATAGTGTTGAGAAATCAAATACACAACTGTCAGAACATGGAAAGTTAGAGCTGAAAGCTCAGCTTTGGCTCTTCCCTCCAGCACATCTTGACTCGTAATAGAAGATCCCCTTATCATTACCAGTTGTTTGGTTGTCACTGTAATACAAACAGGAATCTCACTCCCGTTCACAGTACCCTGCCTGCAAAGCTGACTCAGTTTTAAGCATCAAAGTGAGACCAACAAGAAAGGGGAGTTTGAAGAATAAGCCACACTCTTCTAAGATTTAGCATATTTAAATATTTGCTTTCTCAGCTGGTTTGACCTTAAAGTTTGAAATTTTCCAAATTCTTTGACAATGTAAATAAATTAGGTTTGAAAGTTATTCTCCACATTATTGGATTAATGTTTTCTAAACAAAGCATAACCTCGCACTAACACATGCACTGCTGGGAGAAGTTGACAGAGACACAACTCTGTCAAAAAAGACAGAGAAAAAACCAGAAGCTTCAGTAGATATAACTCATACAAACAAAAATACAAATAAATGCAAGCAATAAATATAACAAATATAAAGTTATGATTATTTCATGTGTATTATTGAATTTACATAATACATAATTTAATATTTAATGTAATACAAAAAATCTAAAACACTTTCCAGCAGAAGAAACATTAGAAAGTATGAGGGCAGGGCATATAGAAACCCTTTCCATAGGACTGATCTGTGGCTGCTTTGCTTTTGTCAGCCTTCTTTAATACATAAGTGGTCTCCCTAGAAAATCTGTTTGGTTTTGAAATGTAATCTGCTTAAATGGCATGGGAGAGAAAATGAGTTTAAATTACAGGCAAAACAAGTTTGTCAGGGTAAACATTTTGTTTTCTAAATACCCGAAATAGGTTAATAGTTTTGAGTTCTGTGGACTTTGGGAAGTTTGCCTTTCCCCACATGACAAATTCCCTTCCTGTTCCCATTTGTGTCCACAGAAATTCTCTTAACTAAGAGGGAAGGAAAAAAGCACACGAACACATGAACACCGTAAATAAGAAACATGTTTCTCGATGCGTGTTTATGGTGAAAATCCAATTATGGGTCCTCAGGATATCTGAAGGCTACAACAAAGCCCTCAGGAAGTAGTAGATCATCTTGATTTCGATTACAACTCTTTTGAGGAGTAGGAAGCTGTTCATCCTTTCACACTGATCTATTTCTTTAAACTGAATGTCATTTCTGCTAGAACCATGTACCCATCCTTGCCTGCATTAGGATGCTATGAACTGTGTGTGGAAATCCCACAGGAAGCCCATCATGGAGGAGCAGGGACCCTCTTTGTAACCCCTCCTCTGATTTGTAAATCTGACCTTGTATTTCTTTCTGCACCACCTCTGTACTTTCCACATCCAACACAGGGCTTTGTCCTCCCCCTCTGCCCCTTGAGCACAACTTCCTTGGTGGTAGCACTGCCATGTGCTGGTTCTCTTTTAAAATTCTCTGGGGGAAAAAAGCATCTCTTGCTCACCCTTAGTCTGATCACTGCTACTCTTGTGTTACCAGAGACAGCACAACCCTGTGGTGAAGCACTGGTCTCATATTTGGTAAACTCGAGCTCACATCCTTTCTTTACCAAGGACCTTCTTTGTGGCCTTGGGTGAACCACAAAAGGCTTAATCTTAAAGCACCTTTTGGTGCTCAGCCCACACACACACAGACTTCCAGAACCCCGGGTGCAGTGCCAGTGGAGCTGCACCTCCAGACCTCCACCCTCACAGCCTCTTCCTCCAGGACACCACTCCAACACTGAGCACATGTACAGCCACTCCAACTGTTCAGCCACAAGGAAACACTCACCAGAGTCCACACAGCACAAAACATTGAGAAGGGAGATGGAAATGTGTTGCTTTTATATATCCAGTATAGAGGAAGAGGGAACTTTCCCCACACATGCGTTAAGCTTTCAACATTTTTCCTGCTCAATTCAAGCCTCTCACCTTCCTAGAGATTTTCATAATTCCTGAACTACAGGATATTCAGAGGTAGGAAATTTTCAGTCTCTCCTGTTTGTACAAAATAATTAAATGCTTATTAAAGCAATTCACCCTCCGACCCTTCACGCATCTAAGTGTTTGGAAAAATTACTCTTTGGAACATTACAGAGCTGCAATTTTCAACAATTTTCAATTTACAAGCTGCCTATTTTTTCTTTTTTTTTTTTTTCCTGAAGAGGTATGTATCCTTGTATAGAGAATTTAAACCTACTGACAATAGGCTTGCTCCTGTTAGCTGTTTCTCATGGACCTCTTGGAGTATTCTACGGCCTCCCAGAGGTACACAGACCACAGGCTGAAAAACAGTGTTGCAAAGGGGAGAAAAAGCACAGGTTTAATAACATTGGCTCATTCTCCTGAGGCCTGAAGTCTGCTGCCTTCCTAACTCGTGTTCTGCAGGCCTTGCCTCTGAGGAGATGGAATATGAGACATCACCTAGACATTCACCTGCCAAGGGAGGAAAATCCTTTCTCTCCCCGATGAGACAGCAATATGGGCACAGGAGGTCACTAAAACCAAGTGTTTGCTGTTGTGGTGATGTGGGTTTGAAAAAGACAGATGTGTGTGAAACAATATCCTCTGTTCCATGAGATCCCACTGTACTACAAGAAAGTCATGTGGGAACACTGACACAAGTGGAGACTGTTCAGTTTTGAATTGCAAAAGACATTGTTTGCTCCCCTTTGCCCTCCCTGTAGAGAAAAAAAGGAAGGGAAAGAGACTTGTCCCCCAACCTGGTGTTGATGGAAAGCACATTTCAACTGATCTGGAGGCTTTTCTGAGCTACAGCTCATGGTAATAATGTCACAGCTACAACACCTGACTTTTAGAATCGCCCTAAGATACTCTTAGAAAGTAGAGCTCAGCCTGAACCTGGTGAAAGAAATGCAATCCTGAAATCACCAAAGTTGCAGACTTTCAGACGTCTTATTTCTCTAAGGACTTAGAATGGATTTTGCACTTAGAGGTCTGTTTTGTAACCACTTAAAGCTCCCTTTAATCACTGGAGAGAACGAAGATGAGCTGCATCACTTCCAGGTCTAGTTCATCTGAAGTAATTCAGATGTCTTGAATGAGATAACATAATCTATATGCCTCTCTCTTCATGTAAAGAAATGCACAATATTAGCAGGACTGTAAAGAAATGCAGAATATTAGCACACTGCAGATGACTGCATTATAGGCACTTCTACCTGGACATGTTTCACTAGTGCTGGTTTAAACTTTCTGGTGAAATACCAAAATGCTATGAATTCAGCTGAGAAAACACCCATTTCTGTTATCAGCACTGCTGATATATTTTCATTTTCCCCCAACACGACCCAAGAAAGTAGGAGCTGCAGGCCAAGTACCTCAACCAAGGTCCAGGAGGTCAGAATGTGTAGCTGGACTGTTTCCTGTGATGGACTGTGGCAGTTTTGGCAACCAGGACAGAAAAATCCAGCTACTACTATCTGGAGCTGGAAGAAACTCCTTTATTCTGGGCTTGCATAAGGAGGGGATTAGGAGAAAAATGCTGAAGAGCTCGAAGCCAGATGGCTGAGGAGCAGAGACTGAGCTTATTTAAAATGAAAGTCCCTTGGAAGCAAGCAGGGAACTGAGGCAGCTCAGGAGTCCAGTGACTATAATCAAACAAAATCCTGCTCCAAATCAATTACTTAAGTACTTTGCCTCTGTCAAAAAATATGGGCATTTTTATCAATTCCAGTGTGTTTCTGCAGCACAGAGACTACAGAAGAATCACTAAGAGCACAATTAAATTTTCAGTAAGAGGACAAAGCAGGAATATGAGGAATAACGTAGGTTGTGGTGGACATTGCACTGCTGTGTTCTTCCATTGCAGTGGTTATGGCAGGGCAGGTGCAGATCATCACCAACCACAACACTGTTGGCTTTCCTGATTTCTAACTCCAGAATAATGCCTGTGGAATGGGAAATACGTGTGCTCAGAGTTTGTCACTTTTGTTCTACCTGAAGTAACACTTCTTCCCAAAACAGTAATTTGTGCATAAGTTCTTTCTTAGCTACCTCCCATGGCACAGTGCAGAGTTAGGAGCATGAAGGCAGTGTGCTGATAGCCCTAACATTAATGTGAAGTGGAAACAACCAGATCTTTGGGAGAGAGAGCTTATCTCCCTCTTCCAGTTCGTGCAGCTTCAGCAAAGGTAAGAACAAGGACCATAACAGCAAGAGGGATAGTGAACAAGAAATAATAGCAGGGACTTAAGATCTTCCTGACCATTCAAGATGCAAGTCCTGAAACTCTGCAGAGTTCCAGAAACAGGACATCCAAACCAGAATCAGGCTGTCTTTGTTGCCAGGTGTGCCTCTGAAAAACAGTCAAATGGAAAAGAAATTAAGATTGCCATTGCAACAGAAGCAGAAACCAAGGTTCTTCCACATATAAAATACACCTAAAAATAAATAATTTTTCAGCACCTTGAAAACAAGTCTCAAAAGCTCAATTTCAGGAAAAAAAGAGGGTTTTTTTCAGTATCCAAAGCCAAGGAAGTGATACATATACAGATTTTTTTAAGCCGTAAGAAATCATTGTGATAACCAAATTAGATCTGCATTTCACAAGCACAGAACTTTTCCCTGACTCTGCCATAGCCAGACAATGACATGCAATCCACCTAGATCTCAGATGGACTTTCAGTTATGCTATTATATCATTTTGAAAAGGGAGAAGGGCACAAAAATCTAATGAAAAGCAAGTTGGACATACAGAAAAACTATTGAGTGTTCATAGAAACTCTACCTCCTCCATGGAACAGCATCCAATACCAACTCTCCAGCTGGTGGAGGTTTAAGCATCCTTAGGCAATGCTTTTGGTGTGATTATCTCCTCAGGGTTGTTGTGTTCTTGCCATGACTTCCCCAGTGCTATCTTTACATGGTAATTTGAAATTTTTGTTAAAATTCTCCTACCTGGATCTATATTTGAAAGTCTGATGTAGTTGCAAAACCTCTTTGCTCTGTCTGCTCCCTTTGTTATTCTTGCAAAAAGAAATCTCTCTCTGTTTAAGTCAGAGTCACTGGAAAAACAAATCTTCATGTTTTGACCATTGGTTTTATATTTATTCTTCCTCTGCTAGGTATCAAACCCCCTACTTTTTTTTTTTTAATAGATAATTTTAGGTTTATTTTTTTAAGAGAGAAGACTTGTGCTCTCATGGTGTCTGTGGCTGTGGTTGTGTGCTTTTAAAGCAAGTGCTGCCAATGTAAAGAGAAAACACTTGCACCCCCTCACCCCATCCCTGCCTCTGCAGGAAGGGTTTGTACAGCAAAGCAGAGGAGGGAATGGTGCTGGCTGAAAAAAAAGATAAACCATGAAGTCTTATTAACCCAAACCCAATCCTTCACACATTTTGAGGTGTGATCAGTTCACCACCCAGCTGTGCAATTACCTGTGCCACCAACACCCAGAGGAGCAATGCTCCTGCAGGGAGAGCGTGAGGGGTGCTGGGTTTTCCAGGGGACGACTGAAAAGGCCACCAAATCACTCCGTGTGTGCACGTGTTCATCAGTCTTTGCTGTTCTCTCCCTGGACAGCTCTTAAATCCCTCTGGCTGTCTCCACCAAACCTTACAGCAGGGCTGAGGACTCAAACACACCCAGTTCCTGCTTCTCACATCAGGCATCAGCAAAGGGGAGAGATCGAAGTGAGAGGCTCCTCAGAGGAGGAGAACCGCGGTGTGAGCTCATGTTTTTATCAGCCATCAGAGAACCCACGTGTGCAGCCACTTTGTTATTGGCCACCAAAGCACCCACACTGCAGGGGCACAGGAAGCCTGGATTCACAAGTTCCACTGCTCACTGAGCAGCTTGTTAGGCTTAGGAGCTTTTATTCAGCTGTTTTGGGGTCTCCAAAGAATCTGCAGTGGTGACTATATAAGAACAACCAACTCTGGTGCTGGCAAGTAATTGGAAGGAAAAGAACCAGAACAGCCACTAGAACAGTAAAGGCAACTTTTTCATATAGGATGCCTAAAAAAAACCCAAAAAACAAAAAAAAAAACCACACACAAAAAACCAAAAAAAACCAAAAAAAAACCAAAAACAAAACCACAAAAAACAAAACAAAACAAAAAAACACCACAAAACAAAACAAAACAAAAAAAACAACTTAAACTCAATTCCAGCATAAGCACATAGGAGGAGAAGCACTTCCTAACCTGCCACACACATCCTGTCCCCCCATCTCAGTTTGATCCTAGGGGGCTTGGAAAAATGTTAATCTCCTTTTCAGTGTTAGGCTGAGTTTCACCACTGTGTAACTTCTAAAATTCATAGCAAAGTGTCCTAGGCCCTGACAACCACCTTGCAAGGAGATTCTTACCCTGAATAAAACTCGTGGCAAGAGTTTATTACCCCTCACAACCATTCTGTGCATCAGTGGGAGCAAAGGAAACCCTCTTTGAGGAGGGCTGGAGCTCACACAAAAATTTCCCCCGCCCCTCTCTGTAAACACACACTGAGTTTAACTCAAGAAAACAAGAAAGAGGAAGACTTTCTTCAAGAAATAGGAGAACACTTACTTTCTAGTGCTACTACTACAAGCCACAGTTACATTCAGCCTAATTTTCTTAAGACCTGCCCTACTTTGTCCTGCAGAGGTCGGTCTTGCCTGCAACACACTGCAAACAGCAGGTCTGCCCCTCCTAAAACACTTCGGGGATTAGGAGAATTAGAATTTGGAAAGATTTCGTCCCCTCCTCAAGAAAAGATTTGTTAAAGTTTCTCTCTAAAACAGAGCTACATTTTTTTTTACAAGAATTTGTGTTCCAAGAATTTATCCTCCCAAGTCATATCATCTATCCAAAAAGATGTAAAAAGCAAAGGATAAATCTTATTTCCAAAGAAAATTCTGGTAACTGGAGAATAAGCTAGTTTTGGTATAAATATGCTGAAGCAAGGCTTTTTATTGCCTTTTTCTGCCCAACATTTGCGCTTGCACTGACCAATGACATAAAATATGAAGCAGAGCAAGACATGAATGCAATCAGCTTTTCTTCCCTTGTAACACACACACGTTGTTCCTGTTGGGATGCAGCCTTGCTCCTGCAGCAGTACCAGAACACATTCTCAGAGGCTACAGAATGCTTTTAATCCCCCTGTAACTCCCCAATTCTCAAATGCACGACTGCAGGCATCTTTTCCTGACACTGCACCCTCAGGTACACTGCATAAAATGGGTTGTCATCCTTCAGGAGGAGGGAAAAAATCCCAGTTCCAAAGCAAGGAAGCACTGTGATTGTGCTTATCTACCCTAAACAAGATTTGACATATCAAGTGCTAAAAGCCCCTTGCCTCTGCACTGTGAGGGGATTTCTTATCTCCTCCGTGCCACTGAAACACGAGCTGGGGGACAGCTCTCTGCTAAGCTGGTTTTGAAGGCTTTCACCAACATTTTCCAAACCAGTTCAACTTTCCCACCGTCTCAGGACTGGTCCCCTGCTAGAAGTATTTCGTGTGGCAGCTGCTTCCTGAGACATTTGGCCTCCTGAATGCATTCCTCTGGGACTAGGAAAAGGATTTGGAGGAAGCTGGAAGTAGTTCACTTTCCAGTATTTTGTGGCCAACCTCCTTTCGTGTCCTGCAGCCCTGTCAGTGGGGATCCTCGGATTAGAAGGAAAAAGAGATCCCTGTCAGCTTGAGAAACTGGGAAAGAGCAGGGGCTCAGATCAGACACAGACCTTCAACTTGCATTTATGTGAGGGCAAATTAAGTCAGGAAAGTTGTTTAAGACTCAATTGTTGTCAGAAGGAGGACACCACCTTTGATTTTCAGTAGGAAGATTAGGAATTCATTAGTAGGAATGAAGGCAAAGGTTCACCTGGGGAAACAAAAAGTTTGTCTAGAAGGTGACGGGGTCCTTTATTTAGAATTTAGCCTGCCTTGTACATTCCTATCTACTGGTTCATGTTGTCACATGCTGGTTTGGATGGGCAGTTACTGGCAGCTGGCCTGATTTACACAACAGCTTGAGATCACCTTCACTCCAAGCAGCAGAAATTCGTGCTACTGTAGATGTGGATGCAGACAACCTGACTGCTACCTACGCCTAGTAACAAGCAGGATTTCCTTACAACCTCTCAATACTTTCCAGGTGAAATCACTGAATCCCTGCTGGGGATTACGTACAGGATGGATCACAGAGAAGTAGATTTTTGTCCACAGCTGTTATGTCTCCTTATTCTTGTCTGGCAAATGTATACTCTCACCTTTATTTGTCACCTTTCCTGCTCTTACACTTGTAAATGCTCCCCACAAGTTAAAAATATTTCTGAAGTGACTGGTCAAATATATAAAACAGATGCACAGTTG
Organism: Orthonyx spaldingii; assembly: GCA_013397795.1. Taxonomy (NCBI): domain Eukaryota; kingdom Metazoa; phylum Chordata; class Aves; order Passeriformes; family Orthonychidae; genus Orthonyx; species Orthonyx spaldingii. The sequence goes on along the minus strand of VZTJ01001091.1, from coordinate 245,673 downwards.
CATCTTGGGATGAATTAATTCTGTCTGTGTGAGAGCAGGAGTACAAATGTGTGGGTAGGTCAGGGAATATATCGGACTAAGCACAGCAGCTGATTTTTACATCTCTGGATCTCGATAGCTGTTTCTTTGTGTCTGATTTTCTTCTCTCTTAGTTAGAGGTGAAATCAAGCAAGGATGTTTTAAGAGGTAATCCCATGTCAAGCATTGCATTTAAATTTAAGTCAAACTTAAGATAAGGCCAAAATGTATTCGACACTTCCAATTTTTATTTTTTTTCCTGTTATTTGAAGTATAACTTAAAAACAGCCAAATTGGCAGGAGCTTTCCTCTAAACTAGCAAGGCAAGGAGCCAGCTCTGTAGGCCTTCTTTCAGAGCAGTTCCTGTAGCCTTCCCTATCAGCAGACAGTACAAATCCTGACGGGGACTGGAAGGTGTAAATGAGGTTACCTCATACCCCGCAGCGGACGTTCCATGTGGAGATCCAGGTTCCCTCCTTGTATTTTGAACAACAGCTCTTTGTCTGGGAGTTGGACAACCTGGCCCTGCATCTCAAGTGTCAGGGCTACACGAGTTTTATGGCAAGGCTCAGATCTTCTCAATTCCACGTTCACCCTGCACTGAGAGACAGTGGACATTGCTTTTTTGAGAAGGCGAGTGCTTGGATAATTAAATCCTCACCCCTGAAAACCTGCTTTGTATGTTCACATCCTCCACAGACAGTGCTTCATGGTAGAAATATTAACACAGTGACCACCAAACTATAATTAATGGCAGAGGCTATGGCTAGCGAAGGAGGTTTTGCATAGCCATGTGACCATTTAGGAATCCAGATGAGACATTGGGATCACTGAATCTGAGGTACCACCTGCAAACCTGCCACCAATGTTCCCAAAAATTAAAAGCCACATGCTCAGGACAAAGAGCCGTTAGCCACTCAACCACGGAGCACAGGTTGCTTTCACATCACCTGTTTTATTACCTTCAGCTGGACAAGTGTTGAAGTAAATTATGTGATTTGTCTCTGAAGAGAACTCAATTCACCTGATGCCTTCTTGTACAGCCTTGGGCACGGGAAACCCAGATCCACCAGATACAGTCAGTCCATTTAAGTCAGTGGAAGTTGTCACTGAGCCATGCTGAGATGTTTCAGGTTTTTGGGTTTAGGTGACTCAGTTTTCAACCTGCAAAATTCCTGTTTGTTTATTAACTGTGGTCTGTTTCATGGGAAGATTGTGAGGAAGGATGCATGTTTTGACATACTTTATGTATGTTTGCCTCACGTGTTACACTGATGAGGACAGGACAGACAAACATCTAGAAAAGTGAAAATAGCCATGCTGAACAGGCAAGATTTGTTCCTATTTGTTTATATTGTTTCTTCTGCATTCTGTGTTAGAAAGGAGAGGTGGTGGGGCCAAATCCAGCTGATTTTCTCACATGCTTACTATATGGTTGTGTGTAAATATCCAGACTCATGCAATCTAAAATAATGCATTCATGCCCTTGTAAAAATTCAGCCCTTCTACTTTTCTAAGGAGCCTGCTAAAACAAAACTACAGAGTCAATCTCAGGTATAATAGACTTTTCTTTTAGGCTTCAACAATAAAATAGTTGGTGGTCTCTAATGCTACTGCCATTAAAACATTCCTGGGTTTTATTAGGATAACCCATAAGTCTGGAAAGTCCCACCCTACCAGCAGCAGCAGCTTTTGTTCAGAAAATACAAGTTTCTTCTTGTACCATGTTGGACTCAGGGGTGTCTGAACTATGAAAGGGTGGCTAAGGGCATACTAGGCAGCAGGTTTCAGACTTTGACAAGGAGGAGGGGAAAGGCAGCCCTGCATTGTGGTGCTGATGTTTAACATTACCTGGAAGGTGGAAGGGCTTCATCCAGCTCCTGGTGAACATGGGCAGGTCCTCGATGGGTGTTGAAGCTCTACTGACCCCCAGGATGCTGTGCTGATTTCCTTTTCCAGATCTGGCCATGTGTCTACACAAGATATTTTGTCTTTAAGCAGTCAGAAAATGCACAGGTTTCTTCAGCAAACTGTTCTATGGAACCACGTAAAAATACCTGTGAAGAGCTAAAAGAGAATTCCTGAAATACGTGGTCATTTGTTCCACTGCAAATGACCAAGTAGTTCCTTTTCTTTCTGGAATACCTGGAAAATACTGCCATGGGTCACTGTTTCTGTGAAACTGCATTTCTTCGTGGTTTATTATTGCAGACTGATCTCATGAACTAACTTTCCAGAGGAGCACATGTGAATTTATTTACATATGTGCCAATTATATTAATAGAAGTTGCAATGACTCATCAGTGCACATTGCTAAAAATCCTCCCTCATCTCATCTTCACAGGGAGATTTCTGCTCCATGTGAATTTCCTCAGTTTACCTTGCTAGAAGTTCACACATCCTTACTCTTCTGGGAAGAAAATTCACTTTTCCTACTGAGCTGGCAGGCACTCAGCCTGCCCATGCCAGTGACCAGACCTGCAGCACCTTGGCTTTGTTGCAAGGATCACTGTAAGCTATAATCCTATTTGGGATTCAAATCCCAGCAATTTTCCTGGCAGAGAGCAGCTGGGTCCTTGTTCAGTGATGCTTGAAGGCCACACACACACACAAGCGCTATCATACAAATTTATATTTTACATTACAACAAAAGACTCTTTTTGCTGTATCATAACATTTGTATAAGATCTGGTGTATTTCATAATAGTGGTGCTGGCTGGAGCTTTTCTATTCCATATAGATAATATTGCTAATTAATAGCTTTTCTCTATCCTGGTTTTGCTCTTTCACATAGCTTCCACATCTTTGTTTTTTCCCAATCTTCTTGCCTTTCTATTCCTCAGATTTTCTCCCTGGTCTCTCTCCTCATGGTCTCACTGTTACAAAATGCACACCCAGCCACAGTCAAAGTGAACCTGATAACCTTACAGTGTTTGCATACATATGAGATTAGACAAAATGCTCAGTAAAACCTCAGTAAACACCTGTAGGTAGAAGGGCAGCATGGCTCAGAACCTACCCTGGGCTTTACAAAACTGCTCTGCATTGGCCCAGCACAGCTTCCAAAGAGGGCTTTGGAAAACCCACTGCAACCTCTTAAACTCCTGACCTAAGGTTCAGAAATTATTCCTAAAGAATGCTGTTCTCCTTAAGATATGTGATTGATGCTGGTGGTTTCCAGGCCAGAGTGCAGAAAGGAGGTTCCACTTCATGAGGACAATGAATTCACAGTTTAGACACTCAGCCTGTCCAAGTGAGACAGAGCTGGAATAGCTGAGGTGTTTTGCATAAAACATTCTTGACAGTTATATTTTACATGTGCACTCCTGTGGGCAGCTGTTTCAGTGCCCTCTTTTTAGTTCAACATCTGCAGATAACCCTAGAGAGTAAGCACAGTATTTCCCAAGTGAGTTTTAGGAAGAGCTCCTTGATTAGAGCTAACAAAAGTTAACTGTACAGTACATCATAATCAAATTGTTGACACCACTTTTTTTGGCAGAATATTTGAGACAATTTTACTTTCTTGTAAAAATGAATCAAAGGAACAAGAGTGCTCTGTGCCCTAAAGAACTGTCAGTCGTGTCAGACAAAAATAATGATCGTTTCCACTTCTGTGGTGGTACAAAGGGGCAGATAAGGGTGTGAATTGGAAGAAATAAAGGGTGTTAGTGTTTCAATCCAGGACCATCATGGAGCACAGCCATGGAACCTGGGAGACCCTAAGAAACTTCCCCTGAGATCGCAGAGCTGAGCTCCCTGAGCTGAACCCCAGTCCCAAGCCAGTGCTTTATCCATCCTTCCACTTACCCAGGTAGCCTGAGAGGTCCAAATCCTGCCCTGGGGTACGTGTTGGCCTCATTAACTGACTCTGAATAAAAGCTGTGGGCAGAACTTAGCCCACAGCAAGCAAGATTTATGGACTGAAAATGCCACATACTTTGCTTTTTATTCAGCGAGGGGAAAAAAAAGAGAAAAGTTTGAAACAAGCCGAGCAAAGTAAATGAATCAGGACTGCATATTTTTCATTCTGAAAACAAGAAAATATATATGCATGAACATAAAAAACACAGGTGCCCAAGTGCGGCAGTGGCCTCCTAAATCTGCTGTAAAGCACCAACAGCTAGGTTATACCTGCCTCCAGACAGATACATAAATTAATGTTGGGGAGTTTTTAGCAGGAAAAAATCATCTTAAATAAATTTTTTTTTCATCTTTTTCCCTGAGGCCCTGTGTCCCTTGTACTTGAATTAAGTGTGCGTACGTGCCATGCTCTTTGAACATAAAACTGCACAGCAGCTTATTCTCAACAAGGAAAGGCAAAGCTTTGGTTATGCTGCATTCCTAATAATTTTTGCAGTTTATGGAAAACTCCCATAAACAGAGTACAACACAGTGAGCTTTCTCTGCTAATATGCAGTCTAGACTGCTTAAAATATGAGTTCTCCCTGCCTACCGTGTATCATGGCTTAAACTTTTGACCTTGTTTCTTTTCCCTTTGACCACTTCATAGGTTTTGACCCTTTTCAAGTATTTAATACCCAAATGGCAGGTCACCAGAGCTGCTGGGGCTGTTAGAACTCTGAAAACCTGTCTTTTATTGTGAAGTTGAGAAAACTGGCTGCAAAGTAACACAAAAAGTCGGAAAACATCTTCCCCCTTCACACAGCCCTCAACACACAGCACCTTCCCAGGCTGGGTGACATTGATCCGTGGTAGAAGTGACAGCAGGCTCTTCTCTAACACCATCACAGACATGCTGGAAGGGGCAGAGGGCTCATCATGGAACCACACAAGCACTGGGGCATTGCTAATGCATGCCTTTGATTTCTGTTTATGGCCCCCAAGTTGAGTGATCTGTCTTGTTGGCACCAACCTGACTATTTTTAAATGATGCAGCAGCTGGCTCAACACATACTTCAAAGATTTATGCCCCTGTCTCAAAGCCCTCTCACTGAAAGGGGAACTCTGGAGTAGCTTCCACTCACTCACTCCATGCACAGAGACAGCTGACATACTTTATCCCAGGCCAGCATGGAGTTTAACCAAGAGCAAGCAGGGAGTTGTATGAGGGAAGGCAAATACAGAACAACAAAAGCAACAGTGAAATATTTGACAGTTTACAGGCTGTGAAGTTCCCCAATTACAACTCATAACTCCAGAGTTCTCATGCTGCAGAGTCAGATAAACTCCTGATGGGCATTTAGTGCAGGAAATCGGCCCTTCCTATGAAGGGAAATACAGAAATGGATTAATTAATTAATTCCTGCACTTGAAGAAGCACATGGATAGACACACTCCCACGTGGACTTCCATGTGCCCATGTTTCAGTAACAGTAAAAGATCACTGTGCTGATTGGGTTAACCAGGTATCAGTTGATGAGGGATATCTAGGAACACCCATGTCAGGTGCAGAACCACGGAATATTTCAGCTGAGCTCTCACATGCTGGCACCAACAATTACCAGAGACATTCTTTGGTAGGGAGGCATTTAATATTTGGCCCACAATGCCTCTCTATTGTGAATAGTCTGAGTGAAATCTTGTGGTTAACAGGATTCCAGAAGTGGCCGACCAGCCTTGCCTTCACAGAGGTATAGAAGTTCAAAGATCCGTGAGGGAATATTTTGCATTGCTGGATAGAAAAGTATATGTAATTCCTGGCACTATTTTCCTGGCTAACCCAAGGTGGACACTCATATGAAGTAGAGACCTGAAAAAGCATCCAAAGTGTCCCTACCCAGGAAGCCGGCCTGTGTTTGGGTCTCTTGTGATGGACAAGCTGGAGATGTGAATCCCATGGGAAGAGACCCCTGTGGCTGGTGGGGGATAGTGATGGAGGTGATGCTGTTCTGCTGCTGTTAACAGCCACAAATTGCCCTCAGTTTATTGCAGCTCTGGCACCACAAGGGAGGACCTGCCTGCCCCAAAAACCTGAGGGAAGAGAAATAATGATCCCGTCTGACTTCTGTGCGGGGTTAGCTGCGATTCCGCTGCGCCTGTTAAAAGTAATTGCGTTACCTTATGTTAAACCTTCACCTGGAGAGCAAAAACTGTGAAATCCTGGCAAGCAGACCCCTTCTCCCCATCACCACACAGCTGAACCTGCAATGCTGACCTCAAGAGAGCTGCCCAGACCATGATGCAAATCCCTGAGCGGGACCCAAGTGGGATGTGCAGTCTCCCATCTCATCTCTCAAACCTCCCCACAGCACAAGGCAACAGCTTCTCTCCATCCAGTTTACAGCTCCATCCACGGTGGGACACAGCATCCTGGATTCAGAAATTCCTTCTGCTGTGGAGGTAGCACTATAAATGCCTCTAATTTAGCTCCTTCAGCTGCTCTCTGAGCTGTTTCCTGTGCTGTCTGGTTCACTGTCCTAAAACAAATCGCTTTTAAAAGAGGTATTTTGTTCAAGTGTCCAAAATCAACTGGTGTTCAAATGCTTGGATTATGGAAAAAATTTAACAGTGTAAAAATTAAAACACAGGCAACATATATTTTAGGGGATTTTTCCTCCGTCAGTCTTATTGTAAGGTTGGTACTGGACTCATTTTGACCTCCTTCTCAACGGGCAAGGGACCAGAAGTTCATCCAGCCCATCACCTTTCCTCTGGGCTGGCTACTTCTGGGGCTGGAGCAAGCTCCTCTCTGGCTCCAGAGCAAGCCAGTAGTTCCATAAAACCCATTATAAATATGGATATACATATATGCACACACATACACACACATTTATCATCCATGTGTCCCTCTCTCAGCTTTATTCAGGCTTAAACGAGAATCCTCCAAATCTGCATCAGGCACTGTAACTGTCACCCCTGTGATATTTCAGTGCCTCCCTGCCTCTGAAGTTTTTTAGGTAATATTAGGAAATACTATCCAAAAGCCTTTGAGAACAACAGGAATCCTTCTGTCATCCCCTTGAGTTTCAGATCAGGACCTGAATTCTTGGTCTAAGCCAAAACCTCTACCTTGTCCCCTCTCTTTTTACTCTGATTTTCCTACGTCTGCCACAATTCCCTGCCTTTCTTACAACATCTGGTAGAGTTTTTTAATGCATCTGTATCTGAGGGCTGGATTAGACACATGACTTTTAAATAGCTTAAAATATTTTGACATCTCCCGACCTCCTCCTAAATCCTACAGATGGGTAAAATTATCTGCTAAGATCTGCACAGTGGGTCTCACCCACGTTTTCTTGTCCCTAAATGTGCAAAACAATTATGTGAAATGGAAAAAAAAATCTTAAATTATAATTAAATTACAACTAAAACTTAAATTTTATGGTGCTGAGCCAAGGAGGTAAGTTCAGCTAAACATTTTGTCTGCATTTAACAAACCAAATTTGTATAAGCAATTGATATTCTCCATACACCTTTGATGTTCTTGTGTGCATTTTTACTTTTAAATCTCAAGAGCCAGCACTGTAGTGATACAGATTTCAGGCATGTATTGAATAAGATCACACCATAATATTGATACATTTATAATAGTCTTCATATGGAAAAATTCTAGCAAGTTCAAATGATTCACCAAGATTTTGCTTAGGTATTCATGTCTGAACCAGAAACTCTCCAGAGGGTCATTTGCTTGTTTGATAAATCAGAAAGAACATATTTTTACACAAGTATTTTAATACAGGAAATATGAGTCTAGTCAGTATCTTTCCAAATACATGTGTCTGAGTGGTTTTTGATTTGAAATGCTGCTTAATGTCTTTTAAAGTACTATTTAAACAACTTCACATGAGCAACTACCAATCAATATGTCTCCCATTCTCTAACACTAAAAGACCAAATCTAAATAAATGGGTTTTTAGAATCACATATAATGAATAAACCAAAGAGGAAGTGAAAGAGGAAGAAAAGAAAACAGCAACAAGGCCTTATTTAGAATATGTATTACCCCAAAAATGTAAATGGTCACCTCTAGTTTGGCTTTCTAATGGAAAAGAAATAACATGAAATTGGGCAATTACAGACCTTTTCCTGAGGTATGACTCAATCTGCTGCATTTTTGGAGGGCTGGTGGGAATGGCACTGGGAGGACTGGGCAGTGTCCAGGCAGACCAAAGGCAACAGATTTATGACATAAAAAAGGGTGTAGCCAGAGAGTAACTTCTAACAAATGCATCTAAAAATGAGCTGTAAAGAAATAATGGATGATAGCAGAGAGCAGGCCCCCAGGAAATGCTGGGGTTTGAGAGCTCCCATTTAACTCTGGTTTAATCCTGGGTTGAGTGGAGCCAGCAGAGGGAGAGGAGGCTTTTCACAGAAACCATTTTTTTATATTTCAATGTGCACAGTAATTCAGACAAAGGGTTCCAAGCATCTCAACAGAGGAAAGGGAAGACAAAGCTGCTTTGCCAAACAGGCACAAGGCACACGTGCAGGGCTTTCCTTTCAGAAGAAATAAAATCTAAGCCTTTTGGTAGCGTGGTGTATCAGAAGGATTTCTGAATCCCTCCGTGGGATGGGAGCTGTGGTCTCTGGTGCAGGAAGCCACGTGAATGGGAGTAGCCACTCCATGTCTTGGATGCTGAGTTTTTGTGCACCAAAAGTGCTGATCAAAGGCTGGAGGAAATGATGGAGTTAAACAGCTCAGGCTGTTCTGCTCAACAAAAACAAATAAACAGAAGACTGAGAAGTGCTTTAGTGACTCCATTGAAATAACAATTACTGAGGGCTCTCTAACCCGTTTTTCAGGATGAGAGAAAAAGCCTCAAGTCGTGCCAGGGGAGGTTCAGGTTGAATATTACAAAAAATTTCTTCACAGAAAGGGTTGTCAAGCATTGGAACAGGCTTCCCAGAGAAGTGGTGGAGTCATCATCCCTGGAAGTGTTCAAAAAATGTGTGGACGTGGCATTCGAGGACATGGTTTAGTGGTGAACATGGTGGTGGTGCTGGGTTGGTGGTTGGACTTGATTCAATTCTGTGACTGTGAAAAGCAATGGTGTCACAAAAACCCAGGTGAAAGACAGAGTTTGAATGCTTGGAAGGAAATATTTAACAGAGAGTGACAGGGACTCATCACCAAGGACAGCAAGGGGCTTTCTGGCACTTTGTGTGTTCAGGTCAGGACGTGGTGCCTTTCTGGAAAAGAGGTTTCAGCCAAACCCAGTTTAGCCAAATTCAAATTACTGGTCTCAGAAGACAATTATTCTTAGTAAGTTAATTACTCTGCTAATGAGATAATCTAATGGTCCACTCTGATCCTAAATTATCTCAGTCTCTAACTCTTTATGTACCCCCTTCAGTGTCTGGATACAAACATTAACGTTAGATTAACACGCCTATTGAGATTTGTAGCAACATATGATTTCTGGGTTGAAAAGTCCTCAATCCAGTTTAAGAGAGCATTTAAGCATCCACTAAAGTTCCACTGAATCCACCAGGATCCAATCTCTAGCCCTGATGTGCATTCCTGAAGCACGCTGTAGAAAAGAAAGATATCCATGTAAAGTGAAATGCATAACACTTGATAACATAACATCCATGTTTTTTGCTTTTTCAGTGCTCTTAGTGTATTTTTAAAATGAAACTTTTAAATATTTATTAGAAATAATATTTTAAAACTTGTCACTTACAGTTACTTCAAAATTTCTCTCTTTCCAAGTACAGGTGGTTCCAAAATGAGAAAAAAAAAAAAAAAAGCCATAAGAGTGTACATGTTCATTGTGGCACATATGGGACCAGTTGTGCTGCTTTCTATTGCAAAGGCTCAGCATTTGCCATTGCAATGTCCTCATTTTGACTGCTTATATTTTATGAAAATCCAACTGCATGTGCTGAGATTTCTTATATATTCCAGAAGCTGAATGTTTGGCACTTTTTAGATTTATTTGCTCAAAACAAAGGAGTTGTCCCTTTCAAAAAAATATAGTGTTGGGAGAAATCTGTTGATATATCTGTGTTAAACTAATTCTAGTGCCTTTTCTATTCATGGCTTTTGTGTTTCTCACCTTCCGAGTGAAGAACTCGAGAGCTGGTGAGGTGTTGGAAGGTGCCTGGATAGGTCAAGGGGAATGGTTTTAAATTGGCAGGGGGTAGGTTTAGCACCCTGGTCTAGTGGAAGGTGCCCCTGCCCATGGCAGAGGGGTTGGAATTTGGTGATTTTTAAGGTCTCTTCCAACTCTAAATATTCTACTTCACATCTCCCCATACAGCCCAAACAAGGAGCTTCTGAACTCACAGTTTTCAGTTCTGAGCTCCTGTGGGACTCACAGGTCCCACGTGCTCAGAATACACTTTATGCTTCTGCTAAAAACACAAACAAACAAAAAAACATGAAGAAAACCCACTTTTACTGAGCATTTTCAGCTACCTTACAGCTCCTGGTGCTGCTCAGCCTGGGCTGGGATCTGCCCAGGGGGCAGTTGTGGATGCAAAAGGCACTCAGGGCTGTCTCTGTAATAATTGTGCTGTCATTCCCATGTGTCTTTCCATGGGCACTGAGAACAGGTCCTGGCCTCTTCTGTGGCTTCTCCCCTCGTGTTCAACCAGCCAGCACAAAGTAGGGAGCAGCCTGATGCGAAAGTGGAGAGCATGAAAGTGCCCTGGGCAAGGGCAGAGGAAAGGAGATGTGTGGGTTAATTTTTAGAAAAGGATATACTTGAGTAATTAACCTGTAAAGAACAATAGGGTCAGATAAAGATTGCACAACTACCCTGGTTTGGGTGGTTTCTGAGGTTTTTGGACCCCATTTTGCACCTGTGATGTTGTTCCTTCACTTTATTTTTATATGGGATGTGTAATAATGCCTCAGCATGGCCAGTGTGCAGTAATGAACTGTCCTGAAGTGGTGACAATCTGCTGTTCCCAGCATAAAACTCTCTCTCCTTGGCAGACAAACAGCAGAACTTACCTCCCCGAGTATTCCTCCCTCTTATTTCACTTTACTTTCTTTTCCTCTCCAGCAGTTTCCAATCCTGATGGTTTTCATTCTCACCTGCCTGTAGTTTTGTGACTTTCTCCCATTTTTCTTGACACCTTTGGGCTGTGTCCTTGTACCTTACATGTCTACTTTACAACCGTTCTTGCACAGCCTGCAAGTGAGAGCAATCCTTTTCAGTTCTTCTGCCTCCCCAGTGCCTTTGCTCATCTCACTTGCCCTTTTCCTTTGTTATTGTCTAGATCGTTCTAATTGGGTCTCTTTGTTCTAATTTTTCTGGGTTTTAATTTCTCTGTCAGTAGTTTCTCTAGGTCCTGTTTACTGGTTCCCTACCCTATTCATCTCCTCTAAATTCTTACCCATTCTTTCCTGAAACCACTAATCTTCTCACAACCAAAACCTCTCCAGCTAGGGATTCCACAGCTCTGTTGCCTTTGTGTGAAGTAAAACTTCCTGTTGTTTTAAACTTGGATTTTACAAGCTCTGCATCATGGCCACTTGTTCTTGTGCTGGAAACATCACAGAATGGTTTGAGTTGGAAGGGACTTTAAATATCATCAATTTCCAACCCCCCTGCCATGGGCAGGGACACCTCCCACTAGAGCAGGTTGCTCCAAGCTCCATCCAGCCTTGCCTTGTACAATTCTAGGGAAAAGACAGTGAACACTTGATCCCTGCTCAACCTCTCCTATCATTTGTGGTACTCTATATCTCTGGCATACCCTCACTGCCAATCTGTGCCTTTTCCAGATTCAATCATTTCTTATATGGAAGCCATTCCAAGCCTTTTACTCCCTTTTTACCCTTTTTAGAACCTTTCCCAGTTTACTATATGCTTTTTTTTTTTTTTCAGATGAGGGGACAGAACAACATATATTATTTGAGGTGTGGATGGTCCATGGCTATAGAAAGTGATGAAATTATTTCTGTTTTATTTTCTATTCCTTTCCTAATAATTCCTAACATTCGATTTACTTTTTTTTTTCCTGGTGGCTTCTGAGCCCTGAACTGATGTTTTCATTCAAGGTTCACTCTTAGTCATAAGAGTCAGCTCAGAGCCCATCATTTTATAATGAATCTAGGGGTTGTTTTTCCCCACATGCATCACTTTCTGTTTATATACTCTGAATTTCATCTGTCATTTTATTGCCCGGTCACTCAGCCTCATAAGGACCTTCTGCAACTCTTCACCCTTCACAATCCCCACTGTTAAAAGCCAACAGGAAGCCTGTGGCTCCTTTTGCTCAGGGAAGGTTAACAGGGACTGAGCAATGCAGGGAGACTCATCCTTGGGCAAAGCTGGCTGGATCAGCTGCCCTTAGACTTCCCTCAGGACAAACTGGGCACTCAGAGGGATGCTCAGAGCCTTCAGGCAAAGCAGGAGATTCCCAGCACAGCCTCCATGGAATTCTCTGCAGCCTTCACCTCAGTGGGGCCTGCCTGAAAGCTGGGGTATGTGAGGATGGGGAGGAGCAAGGCAGGCTTGCCCTGCACAGCTGCACACGGTGCTGGGAGTTAGACTGGCTATGGTACAGCCACACGTCTGCTAATGTCAGCTCATAAAAGACAAAAAAAAAAAAAAAAAAAAAAAAGAAATCGCCTTTGGTTTAAAGTTTGCCCCCTCTGCACCCCCCACCTTTTTTCCCCTCTCTGCTTCAAAAGAAAGACAGGTTTGAGTCTGACTCTGAAGCACCCTCTGCTACAGTATGTGCCATTTACTTGAGTAAGGCTGATTAAGTCATGCATTTACAAGTAGACCTTCCATCAGAGCTAATTTAAAGCAGATGTCCTGGGTTCCACAGCCAGGGAGGCATCAATCTGAGAATTGCAAGGGTCTCTGTAAGAGCACTGTTTTTACTGCACTTTATAGAGCACTGGGAGGAGGTTAATTGGTGTAAAAGTTTAATTTCAAATAAGGATCCCCTTTTAAAGTTGCATATATGCATATACTTTTTATGGAGCGTTATATTACAAAGTCAAAGTGGGGGAGAAAAATCATCCAAAAACATTTCAGGATCAAAGACACCCAACCTGTCAACTGCTAAGATATTTTTATGAGGAAATAGGACTCACATTTTCTCCAGAAGATGCAGAGAAAAGTAAGAAGTGGAAAAATATTTAACTAGATTCCATGGTATATTAGAAGAAGGAGAAAAAAAACCACCCATGCCAATATGTTGGTTTCAGAACCTTCTGGCTTGGCTTCCACTGCTGAAAATATTGGCAAGAAAATGCTCTGCTCTGGGAATATTTATTAGAAAAGCAATAGATTTGTACAGTTTAACAATAGAGGGAGGATTCAGAGTCACCCATTTGCTCTGTGTTCTAACTTTCAACTACTTTTGTTTTTTATTTGCAAGCCAGAATAACTGTACTTATCCCTTGAAATGATCGTCAGCACTGGCTTAGCATAATTGTATTATTTGATTAATTGCATTGCCTATGGAGGGGTTATGGCCTGTTTCTTACACTGAAAGCTGCACAGGCTACTCCCAGATGGGAGACCAGTCTTTTTATGAAGCTTAAGTAATTTAGATTTACATTTTATGCTTATTAGAAGTTATCAGATTTTTGCCTTTAATAAAGGCAACCAAAGAAACCCGATTTACCTTGAACTTCAGTTTAGTTTTGTAGTAATACAGACTGTGGCAGTGTTCAGCTCCAGAAAGGTTCTCTCTCCCTCTCTTCTTCCCGAGGGAGAATCTCATTAAATGTTGCTGCTCTTCCTGCCTTGTGTTACAGGAGCACCTATGGGCCTTGGCCAAATTCGCTTAATGCTTTCCAAACCACGGCCTTGACAAAGCACCTTCGAGTCTGCCAGGCTAAGGCACATAGAAACAGGCCTGTAAACACTTCCTGCAAAGCAGAAATGAGTGACTGACTCAAGGTTGTAGAAAACCCATGCCTAGAGACCTCATACACGCTTCTTTTGCATCCCAGTCTAGAACTGCAATCACAGCAGGCTCAGTTTCTGTTCCTGATGAAGACTTCCCATCAAACAGCAACAAAACACAACAGCAAAGCTCTTATTTGTTACTTCTCCTTTCCCAAGTGTTTGGAGCCATTCCAGACTTGCAGGACTGAGGGCGAGGTCAGTGTAGAGGCTCATTTCAGACTTCCTGGGCTGAAACCTGGTGGCTGAGCTCAGGCAAGTCATGCACACTGAGGGTAAGACACACAGCCCTGGCTTGTGGTTCTCTCCTCCTTGGCCAGGACTGTGCCTCAGGAATCTGCAGTGTTGTGCTGCAGAAAGAATTCCGTGGTGATGTGGTGATGTTTGAATCTGCCACATGAGATCCACACCACATTACCCAAAATTCCCACTGCCCAAAGTTCCTCACCTCTGCCCATCTGTCTGTGAGTGGCTCTGTGCTGACATCGGGGCAGCAGCGCCCGAGCCCTGAGCAGCTCAGGAACAAGGAATGTGTGGCCCAGGAGAGGGGAATGGAGGAGTTTGCTTTGGAGGATTCCCAACAGGAGCTGCACACTGGGCACGCTGGAGGTGCTGACGTGCAGGATGTTTCCCAGACAGCGGAACAGTGCAGGTACTGTAACTACACTGGTCAATGGGCACTGGGCTGGCAGGATTTTACCCCCCAAATTAAGGGTAGCTGTGTAGAAGGACTCAATCCTCAGACCTTCTATAACTGGGAAGAGCACACCAAGCCCATCACTGAATATGTTCTTTCCAAGGCCAACTGGAAATGGTATTGATAGGATGAGTGGAGTTCCTGTGCAGGGTTTGCACCTATTCTTTATAGTCTGGTTTAGTGAAACACAGAGACCTGAGTGGGCTCTGTGCCCAAGGAAGAATATAATCCTTCAGGGGATATGGAACTAACAATCTCATAATGTATTGAAGCCAAAACAGGCAGAGCACACTGGGCCAAATGCATCCTGACTGGAAATCCTGCAATTCGAGAAGGCTACCACACAGATGAGTTTGACCCAATGAGTTTTGAATTTAGAATGGATGCCAAGGAGTAACCATTCCCATGTGAAAATAGCAAACATCTCTCTTTGAGACCAGTGTGTTCCAATGAAGTGCATGAACTTCAGGGCTTTTCCCTTTCCAGGTGAATAATGCAAAAACAAATTAAAAGCAGGAAATCCTGGTAAGTGGTACAAGGATGTCCGTGCTACAATAACATCAATCCCCATCTTCTCTGGCCCCCTTTTTCAACACCTTCTTCCTCATTAATCTCATTTTCAAAGCTCTGAAACAAGTTGCTGCCAAGCCTGATTTTTTTTGCCAGGCAAAGTTTTTTATACTCCAGCCATTTGGAATATGTATTGTGGTTTTGTTAAAATACAGAAGAGAGAGAGAGACTGCCCAAAAAGCAATTACTACTCAGTTTATACAAAACAGCAGTGGCTTCAGGTTCCTTACCTTTGTTTTGTTTTTAAAATTCACCTCTGAAAGCATGGCTTCCAAATTCCATGCAGTACTTTTCAGTCTCCCAAATGCAAACTGTGAGGTGTTCCAGTTAGCAAATACTGAATTCTGGAGTCCAAAAGGTCTTTTGGAGCACATTAGAGTCCTCTTTACTTTGATGGGCTCTTTTGTTTTAGCCTTTACTGACATCAGTACATCCCTGGTAACTTGGGATCTCTGCACATTTAAAGTCCCAGACTTGCAGTTCTCCAAACATCTCTCCTCCCAGACAAAATACGAGTATTTACAGCACCTTTGAGAGATGTGGGAGTTGTATCTAAATCCAGACTTGAAATCCCCAAACTTCTGTTCATAAACTCACACCCTGAAACTATGTAGGATTCCTTGTGCCCAGCAGCAAAATTCCCTAAATTCACACCTCAGAGGAGGTGCCTCCTCCTCCCTCCGGATGCTGTTGGACACTATCACCAACCCAAATCATTCTATGTTTCTTTCTACGACAAATGTTCATTCATCTCCCTGGTATCCGGTGACAGGAGATGTGGGAATTGTTCAGAGCTGCACCAGGAGAGGTTTAGACTGGACATTAGGAAGCATTTCTTTACCAAGAGGATGGTCAGACACCGGGACAGACCAGAAAGGTCTTCTTCCTAGAAAGGTGGTTGGTGCCCCAAATCCATCAGTGTTTAGGAGGCACTTAGACATTTGCCCTTAATGTGTTGTTCAGCCTTGAGGTTAAACGAAATTATCATTGTAGGTACGTTCCAACTGAAATATTCTATTCTATTGTAGCTTTTAAATATTAATACTGTGTTGATAAAGACCAAAGTAAATCATTCCTCTATTAAGACACCTCTGATATGGAATTATCCTGCAGAGGGTATAGAGGAGTGTGGGCTAGTACTGTGACTTTCCCAAAGGCATGGAAAACTAAAGATGGGTGTAAGCCAGATTCTCTTCTGTCCTCTTCTTTGTGCTGCAGTGAAGGCTCCAAGTTGTCAGGAGTTGGTCAAATCTGCCCAGATGGAAGATTTCTCCATGAGGGGTGGAAGATGATGTCCTGAGACAGCTTTCAGCCAAGACATTCACTGCCAGGGACAACTTGCATTTTATCCTGATCTTCAGCTGCTCAGATGTCCACAGGGGACTGAAGACATCTGAACTGCTCATGTCTAAGGCTGAAGTTGAATATCTGAACCAGAGCTGGGCTGACCCTGTAGGTCTAACATGATCATTTCCATCAGCTACATCTTTTTCATTTCCTCATGTACCTGTTACTTGTCTCTAACATCAGTGGGGAACTGCTTGCCTAGAAATACCAGCATGGATAGGACTTCACAGAGAGTTAAATGACTCTTAAATCACTCAGGTTTTATAGTGAAACGTGCTGGATAACCAGAACTGCAACCATAATATTGGATGTGTGTTTTCATCATTATTTTTCCTACCTCCAGTTCTAAATGCACAGATCAGTCTGATGTTCATAAAATCAGGAGACAAAATGCAAGACTGTGTCCTTGGATGCATCCCCATGGATCCTGGGTTTAGCTGCTGGTGCCAAATGGGCTCTGTGCACAGCACCCCATTCAGCTCTGCCAAGACATTTCTTGCTCCCCACTAATTTATGATGTCACTTGGAGCAAAACTCATCTCAGTCTCTTACTTTTATGATGGTAACTCTGTTGTGAAGCTGAAATAAAAGCAGCTGTGCCCTGGCTTCTCAGCTGGTGTAAAAAGGAGAGCTGCATCAGTTTGTGCCAGCTGAGGATGTGGTTCAAGCTGTTTGGTTTTTCTTTTCCCTGAAAGTTGCTTGCTGCAATCTCAAGGATGCAGGAAAAATGTTAACATCAGCCAGTTGGGGGCAGGAGGGGAAAATCCCTGAAAATTTAATATAGTTGCCAAGCACTTTTTGTTTTTTCCATTAGCTGATATTCTCAGGTTACCAGAAAGGAATTCCTTGTACTTCTCCACATTCGCTGCTATTGAAACAAGAGATTGAAAGAGCTGAGAATAAATGGCCAGGCTGAAAACTTGCAGTGCTTGTGCTGAGGTTTGGGTTAAGGTGCCTACCAATAGAGGGCTGATTAGGCATCTATTTCCCAGGCCTCAGCACTGAGATTAGGAAGTGCAGGAAATTCATTGTCTCGAGCTTGCCACTGCTGGCTTGCTCCTTCCATCCATCACACGAGGGACTGACAGGCTCAAACTGTCCATGTCAATCTGCAGCTGCCTTTAACCACACACAGATTTATGAGACACCCCCCTCGCCCCCTGTGGAGATCTAGAAACTCTGCTTTGTTTTGCCTTGACATACATTTTTCCATTCAAGATGAAGAAGTATGAGTCCTATTAGGCTGCAGTGCAGCTAAGAAGCAGAAGGGGTAAAGCTCTGTCTGAAATGGAGGAAATGATGATGTAATTTTGAACCCTTAAGGACTGAAGGGATTAAAAGCTTTGGAGTAGGATTTGGAAAGTCTCTGGTGTTACGTACAGTAGGGTTATATCTCCTGCCTCCCCATCTGGACAGAGAGGACCTTTTTCCTGTTTACTGGGGGTTGTTGTTGTAGCTGTGCTGCTCACGAAGCACCATGGCACTTCACAGTCCATCATCATTTCCATCACAAACCCTCCTTTCCCTTGAGGGACCACAACATCCCAGTAAACATTTGCTGCAGGGCAAAGCTTGCCCCAAAGTCTGGTCTCCAGCCGAAGAGCAGCAGGGGCACGAGGCAGGATCAGGCTTGGAAGCTTTCCACTTTCTAGTAACATCACACTTACCTCATTTTCTAAAATGAGCATTTCTAGCCATTATCAACAACCCCGGAGCAAGGGCTGGTGCTCCTTTTCCATGTGCTCAGACAGCTCGCTGTCCAGCGTGTGCAAGGATTTATATCCCGACTGGTTTGGTAGTGGGACACAAGTCCTGGGTGATCCTGGCCAGGCACATCTCACTCAAGGGGCTGTGCAGCACCTCAGAAGAGCTCAGTAGCTCGCTGGCTCACCTCCCCAGCCCATCTGGTGCTCTCTGATGCTCCAGGCAGGGGCTGCACACAGAGGGAAGGGGCTGGTTTTCCTCAGCCTCCCCTCGGCCGTTCTGCTCTTCCAAGAGAGGCCCAAGAGAACAGGGGTGAAGCCATCGTGTGCTGCTGAAGCCCTGAGTGGTCCTTGCAGTGCCATCTTCCAGCAGTTCAATGTTTTTTGGGGTCTCACCAGCTGTTTCCACTAAGAGAAGAAACTATAGATATTTCTCAAAGTTCATAATCAAACCCTCTTTGTGAACTCAAACCCTCTTTATTAACCAAATCTACTTTCTCTGAGCAGAGCAGGAATCACATAACATGTGGGGACAACACCTGGTCTTACTGCAATCAGCTGCTCACCCATATTCTCTGCTCCTTTCTGTGTTATTCTCTCTAGGTTGGGCTCTAAGCACATCTCTGGCTGCAGCTCAGGTCTTTGGTTCCTTCTCAGTTTGCTGCCTTGCCCCCTCTCACTGCTCCTCTCATGTCCAGACACACGATAAAGCCAGAGCTGTACTCTCTCAAAAACGCTTTTCTGTCAGGTTTGTCATGAAATTGAATTGTCAGCTACAGATATGTCCTTATCAAATACAAGACAAGGATATCAAGCTAAGAATAAGTTAGCAAATGGCAAGAAATAAATTACTTCTTAATCTCCAAGAACAGAAGTGGTATTTTGACAGGTGTTCTTGCCATGCTTTAAGGGACAATCAAACTCCCTGAATGCTTTAAACACATGGAAAGTTACTATACATGCAAAAAAGTGGCCATATCCCCTAGTAAAAACCTGACTGAGAAATACCTGCATTGCAGATGTATTTTCAAAGCCTGTTCTGTAATTACTCTGCTATATGGAAACACAGCATGAAGTTGTGGTCTGCTCCCATTAGTTTTAATCACAAAGCAAGCAAATAAAATCAGCTATTCAGGCATGCTGAAATAACATTAAGGGCCTGATAAATTTCCAAGTGCAATCACATTGCAAGTCAGAAGATATTTACAATTCAAAGAGCATCAGTCCAATTCCAGAGGCTTCCAAAGATCTGCTTTCTAGTCTGTCTCCAAAGTCAGAATAATTACAGTGTTACATGCTCTGATAACAACTTTCTCGAGTTCCTCATCTGAAGAGAAATAGCACAGGGACTGCCTCACTCAGGAGACTGTAAATCAGAAGTGAAATGACAGTTTTAGTGGAGACTCTGGGATTTATTTCAGCTGAAGACCTGGCCATGCCATGATGACATACAAGCCGCCCACAAAGACAGCACTAAATGAATCTTAAAAACGTTAAAAGACATCCAGTTTACTTTCAGAAGAGGTCAGGGATTTACAGGATTCATATTCCTGTATTGTTTTTATTGTTATTATTTTATGACAAGGTTCATCCGGGGTCAGTTGAGATGCCAGAGCTCTCTGCAGCTGAGCTGTGCCTGCTGCAGGGGCTGGTACAAGACTGAACACGGCGGAGGGGAAAACATTTCCATCTCTCCCATGCCTGGGAATACGTTTCTGCTGGACACTGGAGTGCTGCTGCATAGGGAGCAGGGTATGGCACAGTGCAGCAGCCAGGCAGGGCTGGGATAACTTCTCTAGAGCACAGCAGCCTTCAACAAAAGCATTTTGAGGTTGCCCAAAAAAAAGGTGTTTTCAGCAGCAAAAACCACTCCTGACAGGTACATCCTGCTTGGTTCCTGAGACACAACCCTGTGCTAATGGAAAAAAAAGCTCATGTAAGCCAGGGGGCAGCTTGTGGACATTGTCCCACATTTCTGCTTGGATTCACATGAATCTGGTGATCATCTTAACGAAAACAAGGATTGTGTGGCACAAATACACACATGGGTATGGTATTCTCTTTTGGAAAGGGTTGAAAACCATAACTGCCCAGAAGAAAAAAAAAAGGGCCAAGTCCAAAAGTCCTCTTTACTCAAAGGTATTCCACAAAGAGAGTAGAGTTCTGTCGAGGGATCACAGGCTGTCTACCTCAGCAAAGCTGAAATGATGTGGCAAAGCCATGTCATAGGCTGTCCCACTGCATGCAGTCAGGGAAGAACTACACAACCAAACCCAGCATTGCTTGCCAGTGGCCAAGAACCAGGGAAAATACAGTTTTGACTCATTTTGTGTTCTCTTTCTCTCTCTGTGCTCTCTTCAGAGCAATTACAGGTAGATATCCAGCACAAGATTTCAGTGTTCTGAAAGGCTGAGTTCTGCAGCCTTTCCCCCATCTACTGAGCTCACTACAGGTACCAGAAAAAATGGTGAAGTATCCCAAGACACTTCTGACACTTTGAGAGGTGTCTCGAGACACCTTGTAAGAAGTGATGCTTTCACAATTATAAGCAGCTGTTGACTGGTAGGCTGAAAAAACAATGTGATTTCCCAAAATTTATCTTTAATCCTGTCACCTGGAAACATGTACTGCAACATTAGTTGGTCCTTATGCCTGGAAAGAGTTTGGTCCCTGAGCCCTGACAGACAGGTGGACTTTTGCCATCCACCTGGGAGAAAGTTTCCCTTCAATTTCAGATGCACACGAAATTCAGTCTGTGAGTTCTGGTCAGTGTTGCCATTGCTGGCTTTCACAGGGTGGTTTAAAAGGGCTTTTTCCCATTGTTTTTCCAAGGACCTGCCCAAAAATGTTTCCATCCAAACCGCCATCATGCAAGGCTCCAGCAGAGGAGCGAAGAACAATAGCACACAAGGTTCCAAGTTCAATAGCAATTTCAAGGATTTTGGCTGTTACAGTTAATTAGTGGCAGTTTCTCTCAGGCCTCCTTTCCTTAACCCCTGACAGACCAGGCTTGGAAAACTGCTGGTTGAAAGGGAAAAGAGATGAAAAGACCCATTTTTATAGCAGACACGAATTATTAAGAAAGCAAAACTAAAAAAATGAAAAGTGGTTTGAAGCAAAAATTTCAGATAAAATGTGATTTAATTTCCACTTTTGCTAAAGAAAGAGGCATGAGACTGAAGGGTGGGGTCAGAGTCTGGATTTTGGGCAGGGCTGTTTTAGAAGGCTGAAGACAGTCCAACTGTTGCTTTAGGGCACGCACTTCCCAAGTTTAGGGCATTTAAAAAAATATGTATTGTGATCTGAAATCTGTGGCTTGGGTGCGTTCCTAAACACTTCTTCTTCTTGAAAAAAAGAAGCAGCATCATATAGTGCCACTGCAGAAAAACCCTGGAGCTCTGCTTCCTTACAGGAAACTACCTTGACATGCCTTCCCTTCCAAAAGGTGTGGAGGGGGTTGATAGATACAAGACTGAAAGCCAGAAAAATGGGGAAACCTGATGTTCCCCCCAAAAAATAATGTACAAAACAGTTGTAAATGACACAAAAAAGCATCTCCCAAACTGACCCCATACAACCAAGTACTTTCCTCCCTCTGCCTCAATCTCAATGCCTTCCTGTCCCATGAGGGTGAATGGTGTCACAGGTGGGAACAGACCAAAATTGGGGGTTGTCCTGCAGGACACAATAGAAATCAAATCAAATTATCTGCACTTTGGTGTTACCTGAGATACATCATTTGTAGTTGCTGGTGGTATTCCTAAGACTTTTGTCCATCTTGGAAACGGGGTAAATCCTCCAGCACAGCTCCAGAGAAAAGAAGAGGCCCTCACATTCCCTGTGAATGCTTTTCACAGTCCCTCTGTGACAGCTCAGCATTTGATATGAATGAGGGAGGAGGCTGACAGCAAGTGGAGATCTTCAGGCTAATTACCTTCAATAATTTGCCTGCAGGTGCCGTGCAGGTGGTCTGAACCCTTGGGCACTGACCCAGGAAAAGCCATGGGAATCCTGCATCCACCACCACTCCCATCTGAGCTGCGGTTCTGGGATGCTGAAAAAAAAATCCAGATTCCACATTTCAACCAACAGTTATCAGTTCAGAGTTGTTTCCAAAGAAAAGGAAAAATCTGATGTCATTATGAGTTTTAACTCTGTTCGTTTTAGCAGCTTGCTCCATGTCAGTTTTAAAATAAATGGAGAACTTCCTTGCAGACCAGAAGAGCATTCGTCAGCTAAACCTTGTAGGCATTTAAAAACCAAACCAAAACACACATTCTTTGCTGAGGCTGGCCAGGCAGCCAGTGGGAGTCACCCCCTCCTGAGATGTTTTGAGATATTCTGGGATTTCAGTTAGCCAGTGACAAACTCTCATGAAATGTGCTCAAATTCTTCTTCGCCTGGCCACTGACTTGAGGGCTATTGTGACTGCATTAAGGTTTACAGCTATTTAACAGCTCTTTAAGTGCATTTCTAAAGATGTATGAATATTATGAATCGCAGTGGCTTCTAAGGAGAAGCAGTAATTTATATCTTGGATTATCAGAGAAATCTAATTTCTGGGAACAAATAAAAAAGCTATGCCACCATTCTGTGCTTTGACATTCAGGAATATGCTATGAAATAAGGTTGCTGGTTTATGTTAGATGCTCTATTGGTTTCTAAAATCAGATACAAGTCTGTGATCAATGCACACATTTCTTAATGTTGCATGTGCAATGCTTGGGGTTTATCCCAAGGAACAACTGTAATCCCTCCCACACCCAGGAAACATCTTGGTTGAGAGTCAATATGGGCTGATCCCAAATTTACCAAGAATCTAAAGGCTTCCCTCACATGCTCAGGGCCAAGCTTCTGGGTGGGGGGTTAGAAAAATACTTCCTGGGGAGTTGTCATTCAGAATGCAGGAGATTCCCTTAAACCCAGCATGGACTGAGGACATGAATTACCCCCCGTGAATTTTAGGGTAAAGAAATTCAACATATTCGAAGACTACTTCAAAATTCACTTTTTACACAGAAGTTGTCCTCTGGTATCAAAAGCTGAAATGCAACAAAGAGGTACAGAAAAGGATCAAAAGAAATGGCTGTTCAAAGAAGGAGAGAGCAGGAATATTGAAACCAAAGGCATTCCAGGCTGTTTGGCATATCTGAAATTCATGCTCCTGCTTTACAACCAGGAACCTGTTGTACCATAGAAGAAACCTTTATTTTAGCACCTTTTTTGTGATGCAAGGGGCACCTTGTGCACGCAAGAGGTGATGGATTTTTAAGTTCTTTGGAGAGGAGCTGAAAGAAAGTGGGTTTTGCTTTTGCTGCAGTGCAGGACAATTCTGTAGCGTGTAGGGTTTTTTGCAATAAGTACGTGGAGAGCTGGAACTGCTGTGTGTGCACACGTGGGTGTGTTGTCACCTCCCTCGAGCCGGATGGTTTTGGGGTGTTCCCACGAGGAGGATACATGTGCTGAGCTGTGGTCAGATGCCACTTCACTGCCACTCTGTTTATTTTTGGGAAATGCAAAGTGACCCCCGTGTGCCAGGACATGATGGGATTAAGCAGCAGGAGGCTGCTCCTTTGCTCGCCCCCACGCTGCCCCAAACCTTTTGTTCTTTGTTCTTCTTCAGGATGTGCCTTATGTTTGCTTTATCCCTCGCTGTTCTTGCCCACTCTGCTCTATCAAATAGCATCAGCCTCTTTATTATAGGACATAGAAATGTCCTGGGAATGTCTCCACATCCCTCTAGCCTCACAACTCGGTTTTCAATCATTTGCCCTGTGCTCTGCTCTGGGTTTTTTTGGCTTCCACTAAATAAAGGAGCTGTTTCACCATAGAAGGGAAGGCAGCAGTGAGACCACCACTAACCTGAGACCAAACACACCCTTTGGGAGGCTGTTTTCCAGGGGAACAGCATCCCATCTTCTCCTGCCTCTTGCTGGGTCCAGACACAGCAGAGAAAAGGACCGTGGGCAGCTTACACATGGCACAACCATAGTCAGGAGCCTCTACTTTGTGTCAGGAGCCTCTAGTTTGTGTCAGGATGTTTTCATACCACGAGCTCAGTCTAAGCTCTCTCCTGTGCAAACCTCCTGGGGGAATTTTAATCTTCCTGCTTGTTTTTGTTACATCTGTCTTTTCAGAGAGTCCCTGAGGAATATTTATTCTTTCTTTGGAATCTGCTGAATCTTTCATAAACTCTTTCTCACTTCTCCTATAAAAACATATCCAGAAGAGAACTCCTTCCAGTTTCCAATTTAATTTTATTCCTGAGCACTTTGTACCCAGTTGTTTCCACGCTGTGGCTATGCCTCAACTTGAGTAACTCTTTTCCATCCCTGGTGTTCTCCCCACAATGTGTGAAAGGTACATGTTATTTTTTTTCAGGGCTCCTCATGTTTCTTTTCGTTTCAGATGGGCTGCCTTGAGCTTCTCACAAACCACTTTTAAATGGTTTATGAGCTCCCCTTCAAAGACTTTGGATGCATCAGGATATCAGGTAGCTACAACACACTGGACAAATGACACATACCACCAGACCCTCTTTGTCAGTGGATGGTGCATTTTGAAGCTGAAAGTCATCTCTTTAAATGAGTACAAGCCTTTTCTTGCTCTAAGGGTGTGACTTTTATCTTCCTGCCTTTTGTATCCACCACTGTTTTTCCAGATCCAGTAAGAAAAGCCTGCCTGAATCCACTACAGCATTCTTAACACCGTCTCTATACAAGCAACACCCAGCATTGAAAATGATTAAATTTAATTTTTCAGCCTTCACTGGTGCTGGCATCCTGTTTCATGGTATGAATTGGATGAAGGTCAGGGCTTGACTGACCTTTATCCAAGGTGCCCCTGCCCATGGCAGGGGGGTAGGAACCAGCTGACCTTTAAGGTCCCTTCCAAACCAAATCATTCCATGACTTCAGGTTTAATTATGCTTAGTTAATCCATTTTCTCAGTAGTACATAAAGCCTCTTCTTCTGTTCCTAGGAAGTGCAATGATGGCTTAATGAGCCCGTTTCTGCCAGTACCTGGATCAGTTTTAACACCTGTGTCTCTGTGAGATCTGAAAAACAGATCCTGGTTCCATTTCAGAAATTGTCCTACACTGCTGTTTTCCCCCATTCAGAGCTGCTGCCCTGTCCTGGCACTAATCCCAGGACAATTTTAAGAACTTACTCACTTTCTCTGCAGCCCTTTGCCCCTCCACACACACATCTCTGAAAGCCATGTTTTGCAGTCATTCCTGGTTTTATAACACCCTGCTGTTTATCAGAAATGCTCAGTAGATGAGTGGGAATCCACACTTGCTCCATAAAAGCCCAGATTCCCTGAACCTCTGTGCAGGTCTCAGCCATGCTGCACTTTTCTCCACGATCTGACTCTTCAGCTTTGTGCCACCTCCTCTAGCACATGTTGGGGTTGAAGCTTGTATTGGGCACTTCTGAAATTCTATTCCAGATTCTTTTGTATGGTTAAAGGTTTTTTCTGCAGCCAGGATTAATTTTTCTTTCTTAAATTGCAAAATGAAAGTCTGTAAGAGAACTCTTTTTCCTCCTTCGTATGCGAGTCCAATTTTTCTTGTTTCATGGGGATTGAACAATGTTTCAAGTCACTGGCCACCAAGTGTCTCCTCAGCAGCACTGCTGCTTCACTTGCACATTTATTTACCTGTACCTTGCATATTCCTCTGCAAAAGCCACTGCTCCTTCTAATGAACAGCTGCAAAGACCAGGGCCTGTTCTGTAAACCCTTTCCACAGCCCCTTGGAGTGGCTTTTTTTGTTTTGTTGTTGCTGAATGTCAAAGCCCACTTGCGAATTTATGTGTAGATCCATTGCCAGTCCATCCTGGAAGGCTTCACTGTGCCAGGGGCACACATTTCCTCTGTTCCTCTATCCTCTCAAGTAGGGCATTTCCCTTTCCTGCACTTCATGTTTTGACTCTTCCCTGAACAGCTTAGGTTGGTGGCTGGTGCCCAACTATTTATCAAGGACTTGCACAAACTCTAGATAATTCATCTTTTTTTTTTTTTTCTTCCCCTCAATCTGGCAGTAAATCTTGCAGCAGCATCAAAGCTGGGCTGCTCAGGCCCATATTTTCAAAATCTGTGTACAAAATCCTTCCCAGTCAGCCTTTTAGACTGTAATGTTGAGCTAAGCAGAAAGACCTTTGAGGAGCCTTCCCCTCCCAGTAGAATTTTGCATTATTTGAGAAAAAAATCCAAACAAACTCCCTTATTCAGACCTCTTTGAGTTACTGATGGGTAGAGAAAAGTGCTATATATGACTTGATTTAGCCAAATTTTCTAGTTCCTACATCAAGAAGGCTGACTTCACTGTCCTCTGTGACCCTTCTGACACCTTAGCCTAGCAATTTTTCAGCTCCTCAGAAGCACTTGCAGAATCAGGAATTAATTTGCTGCATCATCACCTTCTTCATTCATCCAGCACTAGGTAACTGGAGGAATATAACAGAAAACATCAGTCTCTTTTTTTAGATTATATTTTTAGCTTTTTGCAGATTACATCAATTTATTTTTAGACTAAATAACTAAATAATTAACCCCACTCACCTTCTGCTGGTCAGTCCTGCCAGCAGGAGCACTGTTGGAAGAGATGGATGCAGCCTGGGTTGGGAAGTGAGTGCACAGGGCAGCCTCTCATCCCCCATCCCAGCTGCCAGAAATCTTTGAGCTGGAGTGGAAGGCAGGAACACCTTCCATTAGACCAGGTTGCTCCAAATCCCATCCAGCCTGGCCTTGAGCACTGACACGAAAGGGGTCAAAAAGAGCTCCACAGCTTCTCTGGGCAACTTGTTCCAGGGCTTGACTGCCCTCACAGTCAAGGATTCCTTCCCAATATCCAGCCCTGCTCTCTGTCAGTTTGAAGCCATTCCCCCTTGCTCTGCCACCCCATGCCCTTGTCCCAGATCCCTCTCCAGCTCTCTTGTGGGGCCCCTCCAGGTACTGAAAGGCCACACTAGGGTAAAGCAGATGTTGTAAAGGTAATGAGGCTGAACTTCAGCCTCTCTTCACGCAGAGTTAAGGATTTTCTCTGTTAGAGCCATTTTTTCCCATGGAGCACCTTGCTTGAAAACCTTTCAGGTCTTTTCCTCCTCTGAGGCACAATCCCAGCACTGCTTACCTTGTTCACTTTGCTCTTTTCATTCTGGGAATCTGGCAGGGAACATATGACCCTGCAGAAGCATTGAAGGGTGTTGGGGCTCTCCCTGTTCCTGCCACAGATGACCTATTACACACCACCAAAAAAAACCATAAAATCAGTGCAAAGGCAGATGGACACTTTAGAATTAAGACCCCTTAAAAAGTTCTCCTGACTCCATTTTACAAAGGCTCTGTCTCAGACTGGGAGGAATCAGTGTTCAAACCTGCAGGAGGTATTATCTGCCTTTGACCTACTCTGGAGAACTCTCAGCCCTTATTTGGAAAAGTGAAATCTGCTGTGATAACCACGACCTTGATTTACTGGGAGGAGAGAAGGGTCCTAAACACCTTTTCTGCCTGGTGTAACTCCTGCCATGCCTCTGTGGGGCTGATGGCACCTCAGACATTCCATACCTGATTCCAGACACCCCACAAGTCCCAGGCCACTTCCCCAAGGGCTAAAACTCTCTTTCACCTATTAATGACCATCAGTGATATCCACAGGGATGCACAGCCCTCCTCCATGCCTTCCCACAGGGCCACAGCGCTGAGCTCAGGCTGTGGGAGGGAGTCAGGGACACACATATTCCCTTTTCCAGGCACAGGGTATCACAGCCAGGGTTCCTCCCTCAGTTCCTGGCACACAGGATGGGATGAGATCCAGACTGTCAGGTCACATGCTGGGATAAGGAACTCTTTGGGTCTTCCAGCAGAGACAGGGCTGGACAAGGGGAGTGGATCTTCTCCTGGGACACCTTTGGCCATGAAGGATTTGTTGGTGGCACGACTGCATCGTCCCCATAAGCCCAGTGCCACCACCCTGCTCTTTGCTGGGGACCCCAAACCACAGTGGCCCCCAGCAGGGTTTTGGTGCTGGTTCATGGCACAGGACAGACCCCGTGGCTGTGCTGTGACAGCAGGAACGTCACCCTGGGCAGGCAGGGCTGGGAGGTGGGAGCTGGCTGTGCCCACAAGAGCCATCGGTGCGTGAGCAACGGTTCTGCCTCCAGAAGAGCAGCAAATGCCACTCACATCCACAGAGTCACCACGAACACAAGGCCTGGCAGCTCCTCAAAGATGAGTAGAAGTTTGGAAATCAAAGATATTTTTCATTCCTGAGCATTTCCATCCTACCCACTGGGGGTCTTCGGTTGCATTCTGCAAGAATAAGGCAAGCAGAAGTGGTGGAAAAGCGGTGGAAAAAAACCACCCTCCTCAATTTGACACAATTTTTTACCATTTGCTAGAGAATGGTTACAATCCCCTTAAAATATGAGTTCTCTTCATTATAGAAATACTTTTTTTATTCCTTTAAAAGCCAACGGAATGTGGACAATGAACAATTTCACATTTAGAAGCCAACTTTTCATCAGGGTTTATCCTTTTGATTTGGAAACTGGCTCATTTATGCTGGAAAAATTCTGTGAAATGTTGCAATAAAAGAGGCTCTATTTTTGCATTGGCAGAAATATGCACAGGCAGAAACTCAGGCGATACAACAGCGAGCAAACAAAGGAGTGCCCAGCCCATTAGCTGCAAACTGCAAATTTCTTATTCCAAGTACAAAGGCCACATAGATCCCTGCCATCTCTAATAATAATAATAATAATGCATCCTGCCACCCAACAGCACAACATTCCCACCAGGCAGGGTATTTTTCCCTGCAAAACATAAATTCGTGGATGTGGCTGCCCAAATGTCATCTCAGTCTGTTGCAAAATCTGCTGTAAACTCTCAAGATACGAGTCATGTGTCACAAACTCACAACAGTTTCTGGATTTGCTTTAGGACTAAAATGTTCCTGGGCAAAAACAATGCAATAAGGAAGAAAATCTATCTTCTGTTTTTTAATGATTCCCTAAGAGCTTCTCACTGATATTTCCACCCCCTCTTTTTTTGCCTACTTCTCTACATGTCATTTTACTTTGTAAATCAGATCCATCCGAGTTCCATCAATCAGACATGGGAGTATCTTCACAGAATCATAGGATACCCCGAGCTGGAAGGGATCCACAAGGATCATCAGAGCCCAACTCCTGAATCTTGCTTTTGTGCATTGCAAAGCAGTGCAGCAATTGTACATACTGTTTGAGAAGGGGGGAAAAAAAGAGAATCTGAACCCAGGATAAGCTTCTGGCCAAAGCTCAGATTTTCCATCTCATCTGCAACTGAGACATGAAAGGCACAGGTTAGGATTGGGCAGCAGCCTCCAACAGCAGAAGTCCTATTTCTTGCAATTTTCTCTCCAAAGTTTCTGTGTGTGACTCAATTTATGGGCTTTTAGACCAAATATAGTAAAACCAGGTATGAGAAGGATACATTCAGACTGAATCAAAGTTTTGAGGGAAAGGAAGGCTTTTTCTATCCCACATATACTTGCTGGCAGATATTTATAGAGTGTGACTGTATGAACTCTGATCCACAGTCAAGGGGTGGGATGAGTTACATGAGTTCAATGCTGCGAGCCCAACATAATTTCCTTTCAACACCGTGGCCAAATTGTCTTGATTTTCACACCTGTAAAATGGGGATAACACTTATCCCTTTTACAGGGGATAATGTCATAAACATTAGTTTAATTATTTGGAGAGGCACCGACTTTATACCGTAAAATAACTTTACCTGTACCAGCTGTGCTGCACAGGAGGAGCTGAAATCAAACCCAGGAAAGTGAGGGAGAAAGGAAGCATAATTTCCTGTTGGTATGATATACTCTGACTAAGAATATAAACCCAAGGGACCCTTGGGAGGGAAGGTTTTTGCAGCCCCCTTTCACCATCGTGCCCATACAATTGCCATGGTCCTCAGCAAACACATTCCTCCTTTGCCCAGGGAGCAGGGAGAACACAGTCCTTCCACCTAAAATCAATTTTTCTTAGATTCCAGAGCAGCTGTGGTGCTATGTGCCAGCCACTCTTTCCCATCCCATGTGCCCATGCCGCGCCCAGTTGTCCCCTCTGGTTGCAGAATAAATTAGAGGAGTCACTGCGGTACAGCTGAGAAAGCAATGGAAAATCCAGTCAGCCAGGAAGCTTTTTCTTCTTCATTTCTGTGAAGTCCTCCAAACTTGGCAAGCTTTGTAAACTCAGTAGTGGGAACTGAAAAGGAAAAACCATCACGTACCATTTTTCTGTGGCTTGCAAAAGTGAAATAAATCAAGAGATAAAACAGCAAGACATCTGTGATACAAGATTTGTTTTGTGAATGTTTAAAGCATTTAATCTCTGTTCTTCTGGCTCCCGGTCCTGGTTGCTGGGACATTATTATTTTACCTATTTTCTAAGGTATAATCACTTGCAACTCAAGAATTTTCTGGCTGCGTTCCGTATTCCCCTTTGCACGACTTGGATAAATCTCCATAACTCTACCCATCTGTCCCATTTTCTCCCTTCTGGTTTATCATCTGAAAATCTTCCACTTGACACCAGTGAAGCCCCCATTGTCAGCAGTGGGGCCAGCTCTGCTACCTCATTATTCCCAGCCCTTTGCTGCCTCTCAGAGCCAGGCCAGGTGTCTCTGAGCCACAGCCACTGCTCAGGCAGGGACAGGCACCAGCTGAGCTTCCCATCGCCACCACAGTCCTGTGCCTCCACCCACTGGGCCATAGGACAGCCCCTTTTCCATCTCTTCGCACGGAATGATGAAACGTGGCTTGGGTTAGTGTGGGAGTGCTGGGGAGTCCCCACAAGCCCCTTGTGAAGCTGGGGCTCCACCACCAGCCCCTGGCCCTGGTGGGTCACACACAGGAGCCCGGTCCAGGGTGAAAGAGGGGCCAGCAAACAGCCCAGCAGGGATTTGCAGATTGATGGAAGACCTGAAAATAGACCTTGCAGCATCTCTTTATTCAGTGTCACATGGCCTCCTCTCTGTCTCCAAAACCTGGGACCTCTGCCCCGGCAGGCCTCCGTTGTGCCTGTTGTTAGAGCTTGGCTACAGCTGCTTAATTCTCATTAAAGAGTCAACTTTCTTTTAATCTTCTTCCAAAACAAGGAGCTCAAGTCTTACAACAACATCTCCTAGGACCTTTCAGCTCTCCTTTGGAGACATATTTCTTTCTAGTGAAAGGAAAGTTTCCCAATAACTTTCTTCTGCTGCCAGGCACCAAGAGAAGGCAGCATCGTGCCACTCCCTCGTCATTTCCTAAGAGACTTGCACATTTATTCAAGGGCTGTACCCTCTGCTTTTAGTTTCCTATTCTCATTCCAGCCTGTCTGCTTGAATGCATTCAAAGGTGTAACAAAAAAACCCTCTTGGGACAGTCTGTCCCACGCTGCACCCACGGCCGTAAAACCTCGGTGGCCACACTACTGGTTCTTATCAGCCATCACACCTTCAAGCACAGAAGGTGTGTCTAATATTAGCCAGGAAACGTGGAGAAGACCTGGACTTTCTCAGCTAATCAGTATTAATAACTTCCTATGTTTGTAGACAGCCCAAAGGAAATGCAGCCTGACTCATCTACCCCGTAATTAGATGAACTCCCCGAAAAAGCGCAGGTGGCTGCACCACAAAGGCACTTTAGCCAAGGTGCAGAATGTGCTCCTGACCAAAGGGCAGATAACAGCAGCTATAATTTCCTCCACTGATATGATGTAAAAAAAGCAGTATTTCTGACAGATTTGGCATATGGCTGAGGTTGGAAAGTCAAGCAGTCATTTTCTTTCTCTCTCTTATCTCACTCAGGAGAAATCTGTAATATGCACAAAGCCTTGATTTATTTTTTGCACTCTGGCATATTGCTGGAAAATAATTACAAAGCAAAATTTCATGAAAAACAGAAGATATTCAGGCCTATTTGCTGTATAAGTTATACCTAGACTGTGATTCTTACCAAAGATATTTGCTTCCTGTGCTCTTTTCTGCTGCCGAGTTCAGCCATATATCACTTTTATGTATCTGAAGGCCATGGTGTAATGCAATATGAAGCTATGAATGGGATAAAGTTACATATTCTCCATTGATTTTCCATTGTATCCATTATCTTTAATGTTGGAATGCAGGTCAGTGCGAGTGCCGGAAGCCTCCGCACCTCCGCGCTGGCTGCTGCCCTGTGAAAACCATCCCTGGGGGGCAGATAAAATCAGCTGCAAGCTGCAGAGAGGAGACAGGAGTTCCCCAAAGTGTCCAGCTTAACGGGGGAAGCAGTAGGAAAGAGAGAGGGAGAAGGTAAACTCAGGGAGGGGAACGTGAGAGTGGCTGGGAGGAAACCAGAGAAGGGCTGGAAGGGAAGGCAGGGGAAGGAGAAGAGGGAGATGAAGGGAGCAGGACCTACTGCAAGGCTTTCTATCAGTGGAAAATTGCTTTTTGCATGCTTAACAAAGGAGGAAGAGAAAGAGTTTTGTGGTCCCCGATGCTGCTGCAAAGCCCCCCAGGCACCACCAGCAGGGCTGCTCAGGAGAGCAGAAACCAGCAGCCACCAGTGCTCAAGTGCCATTGCTCCCCAGTGCCAGATCTTGTGGAAAGCAAGCTGAGGGTTCAGCTGCTCACCCCGTGGGTCGGGAAGGGCAGGGAGGGTGGTCCCAGGCAGCACTGGAGCTTGCCACCACGGCAGATCAAGCAAAGGCTGATGAGCAGGACAGAAGGATGCAGCTGGATGGGGAAAGCAGGATGCTCTGAAGGCTTGTCGCCCAGCTGGGCCCAATTGCACTGGGACTAGATGTTAACACTAACTCTCTAACAAGCTTCTCGAATCACATTTTTAAGGCCATGTGTTAACAGAAAACAACTGTTCAAATTTAGCAAGTTCCAGCAGCACTTTCACCCTTGTTCCGTCTGGGCCGCAGGAGTATGAAACGCCACCACCACTTCATTTTTCATCCCTCTCACAAAGGGTAGAGCTGTTAGTCATGCAAGTGGTTGCCTTGGATGATCCCACGCAAGCCAGGCCAGCAGGATTTCTCCATGTGTGACTAACTGCTCCTCCTGGGAGGCCAGAGTGTCCCATTGGGAAGGTAAAGGACCCCCCATCTTCTGTAATCTTAACTCTGCAGTCACCACTGCTGCTGCTGTAAAGTGTTTTTGAGATGAAAATCCTTCTGCAGGACAGGTGACCTGCTCATCTCCATCTGGCCTTTACTGTTCTGGCTACTCTTGTTGACATCTGTGACTAATTTGTGATTGATGAAACTGAGCTGTGACCAATAGAAAAAATCTTTATTAAAACCCTGCCAGGTTAATCAGCAGGCATTCCTCGGGAATACTGCTCAGGACAAGCCAGCTCTGAGTAATTCCATGGGACAACATTTCTGGAAAGAGCATCTCATCCAGCTTACCTTGAAGCACATCAGCCATGGACAAGACACATTGTGTCACCTGTAACTCTGGGGACAAAGCTTAGGGACCTTTGTGTCACTTTTCTATCAGTTATTTGGCCTGGTAGCCAAGAGGCTCAAGCTGGCATGGAGCAAAACCTTTCCAGCTGGTTCAAGAAAAATCTGGTACCTTGTTTAGTGCGAGCTGAGCGGGTGTGTGTACGTGCATGTGCTGCACAGCAGGACCCCTTTTCTCATTTAAACAGCCAATTAAAGCCTACTTTGGCACTTAGCACATGACATCAACTTGCAGTACTTAAGCTGCCTAGCACAGTGTGAATTTAATTTGATAAAGGGGCAACTAATAAAGGTCTTGGAAGGCTGGTTAAGTTCATTAAGCCTTTCCTTTCAAGGTATACTTTCCTCCAGTGCAAAAGCTTGCATCTATTTTTTTTTCTTTAAAGCTGGGTTATATCCTGCCACCAGAAAAAGGTGCCTGTGTCACATCCCGACAGGGTATATTTAAAGTCTCACTGTCAAAGTCATGGCAGACCTTGGTTCTTTGCCCAGGAATGTGCAGAAAGAAAAATAAAAGCCCTTTTCCCTGAGTGTGGGGCGAGGAGTGCAGCGTGTGCTGGTGCAGGCAGGCTCCTGGGAGGGGAACGGGCTTCTGTCACACTGAGCTGCATTCATCCTCCTTCTCCTGAGCCATCCGTGATTCCAGATGGATTTCATAAACAGATGAGGAGGCTCCTCTGAGTTCACTGGTTTAATGAAGCCCGTATGGCTGACTCATGTAATAAGTATTTAATCATGTTGATGAAAATCGTTTTAAAAACTTCCACCACACACAGCGCTGTTCCCCCCACAGCCGTGGGGCTGATAACACAACCAGGGGCTGACAGCACAGCCAAGGCACCTCCGCTTTCCACAGCCTGTCCAGGTGCCTGCCTTGGCTTTCACCAAGGACTTACAAATGTGTGCATGCACTGTGCACTGCCACCCTCTGACAAGGGCCCGTTCATCTTTGAAAATACTCCTCAAATCACCCACTGAAAGTGCCACAAAAGGAATTTTTTCTAAGCCCCACATTCCCTGTGCAGCTGTTTCAGAGGTCACTCAAGGGTTAACACTTTGGTGTTTATATCGCCTTATTGGTTTCTGTTTGTGCTCACAAACGCCCGTGCCTTAAAAATTTGCTGAGCTTAAGTGGTCTCCATTCACAAACAGAGAAATGCCACAAAACCTTGCAAATATTGAGTCATCTTGGGTGGAAATTGTTCTTCCTGTCAGCAGAAGTTGTTATCAATGCCAAGAAGGACATGGGCCTTCATCATTCCAGGCATGGATCTAGATGAACACATGTAAGACCATCATGTGGCAACCAGTAGCCCACAAAAATTCAGTATATTTTCAGCTAGCTCAGAAAAGTCAGGGCTCCTCCTCCTCCATTCAAGGTTGGATTCATGTTCATGTTTGTCCTTTTACAACTGGCTCATCAGTGTTCAGCAGCAACATTCTTCTGAGAGCTCTGGGAAAAGGAAGGTGAGTCCCATATGGTCTTGCACAGGATCCCAGCCACAGACAGAGAGAGGAACCCCTTGCTTTGTCTGCATGAAATTTTGTGGATCAGTTCAAGTTTGTTGAATTAGATTTAATTTCAAGTGTTGTGGGCGAGGCCACAAGAGGAGCTTTGATTTGTCAGATAACATTTTCCAAATTGTAGAAAAGTTGAAATCTGAAGGTGTGCTTGCAGTATGCTACCAGTTCCAAGGCCGCTTACATCCTGACAGGGAAAATTATTTTCTGCCATGAGACCACAAAACCTCTACTTTGTGTCACTAACAGTTAGTTTCCTTTTGTAAACAAATTATTTTCCAGATCACTGAAATGTAGCACAGTGTTCATGGCTTCAGAAACTGGGTTTATTATAATTTCCCTCACTTCATTTTACTGCAGCCATTTTTTTCACTTCTAAGTGTGTAGATGTATTGGAAAGATACCAGTGTAGGCTGAACAGAAAGTTGACTGTGATCCGGTCTCATCCCCTTCCAGAGTGTGTCCAGGAATTACCCAGTGCTTTCTCATGGACTGAGATGCCCTTCATGCATAGTAGCTGCTGCTATGAATAGTTGTGCTTCAGTGGTTGGTGTTTAAGTCTTCAATATTGCGAAGTCTTCGAGACTGGAAGGTCTTGAAGACTGGGAAATCTTCTGGTTGACTTTGACTCATATTGCTCTGGCATCAAGATTTACACAGCTCCAAGTAATGGGAGCGTTACAGTCCTTAGAGGCTTGATAACAAAATCCAGTTCATTTTACAAAAGTGCTTCATCCTCCCATCCATGAGCTTATGAATTTTGGTGCAGCAGCACCAGACTCTGAAAATGCAGGAATTTTTTATCTCACTTTAGAACACCTAATGAAGATGTCATCGTGACCCTTCAGAAGAGCACCTTAAACAGAAAAGCACTGGAACGGTGGAGAAGTCTCTATTTCCTTGGTTATGACTTCAAACTCCAGAGCTAAAGGACACCAAAGAGAGAGTTTAATGCCTATAAATCTTGCAGTGTGAACTGATTCATGACTCAGACAAAGTGCCCAAGCCCCTAAGAGTCAGGGGAACAACCCTTTAAAATACAGTTTGCTACTATTGCTGGAAACTTTAACCCGCTGGTTTCACACTCAGGAGGTTTAAGCTGCAAATGGCAGGAGAGGATTTATGTGTTCCTCTGAACAAAATACATCAGGGTAGGAAAACTTGACCCGACAGTTTTGAGACGTGCCTGCCATAAATAACCAATTGATTGGCTGGGCTGCAAAGCCATTAGCAGGCGTGGGGAGCCTGCTGAGACTCAGACACCGCGTAAAATGCTGGAGGTGCCGGCAAAATGGACACGGCAATCGGCAGCGCGGTCGCCTTCCAGCAGAACCGCTCGGGAGGGCTCGTGAAAAATGGAGCAGCTTTTATCTCCCTCATTCCACAGCACCCTGGAAGGGGCTGGTGCGTGGGATCCAGCCTGTCGTGGGCCAAGGGGGAAGAGAAGAGAGACAAAATGACCACCTCGTGCTTGAGCAGTAAATCATCCAGAGGAGCAGAAGTATTTCAAACGGAGTTGGAGATCGTGCCTTGACAGGTCGCAGATGGGTCTTTTCTGCTGTAAATTACCACAGCTGCCAAGTGGCACTGGTAGGTCTGAGCTAGCAGGGCTTTCCACCCCCAGAAAAGTGGCAGCAGACACAGCAGAAGGGAATTTGATGACTCAGATCACAGATGTCAGGACAGAGGGCCAGAAGTTGTTTTACCCTCTGAGCATGGGTCATTTTTACCTTTTCCCTTCTAAAGAACATATGGGATGCTCCCATGTTCACTCCCACTGCTGCAGCCGCATTTTCTGGACTTGGATTGATCTATTTGCCCTGTCCCACCCTGATGGCAAGGGAAAAGGTAAGAGCAGTGGAAGTCCCATGGGGCAATGCCTGCCAAGTCTTTCAATCTGGAGAAGAGCAGGCAGTAGGAAGCAGAGCAGACATGATGCTGGTCTGCTCCAGACGCTCATTTACACTTGAGACACGTGCACATTGCAAATGAATCTGGGTGTAAGTGACTACATAAACAACAGGGTAATGATGAACCAGAGCCAGCTCCTCAGGGAAGCTGAGGCTTTGGGCATTATCCTCAAACAGGCAAAGATGGGACCTTGTTCCTGTCTCAAACATGAGATGAGAAATGAAGACTGGCAGGTGAAAGGCAGGAAGGAAGAATGTGGGTATGTGAAATTCCATTCAGCCTGATTCTGCTGAGAGCCTCAAGTGCTTTCCCTGCTCATGGAGATGAGTGGGCCAGCTCTCAAGGATCAGCTCCTATGGTAGCTCTCTCCTCTGTCCTGGCACTGCCACCACTCAAATCCATTGGCTCTTTCAGAACCAGAGGATTCCTCCACTATGTAGGACTCAGTTTCCATGGACAGTTTTTCTTTCTTTGTGTTAGATTCAACACTTGGGTATTTTTGCTCTCCAGGGAGCGGAGCCCCACAAGGGAAGAATTGGTTCCAAATAATTGCATTTACACAGTATGTGAATGTGCTCTGGCCAAGTATTGACATGCTGCTGCACAGGTGCTTTCCTGGTGGCTCCTAAAACATCAGAAATGGTGAAAACCAGGAGCAGATTCAGCTGCTTACAGGACTCTGGCCCATTCCTATGAATTACAAACCTGTACAAGTGTGACTGAGCCTTGAGTCTCTCTAGCTAAACTCAGGTTTTATTTTAACACCCAGTAACTACTCCCCCCATTTTAATGCCACAAGAGGTTATTGATCCCCATTCCTGGAAGTATTCAAGGCCAGGCTGGATCGGGGTCTCAGCAACCTGGTCTAGTGCAAATTGTCCCCAGAGCTTGTGTCTGGAAAACACAGAGAAAACTGCTCCCAAATACTTTGAATTTTATTTTTCTGTTGATTCTTTTTTGAACTGAAATCAGCTTTAGGCAAGAGATTGGCCACAAGAAACTGTTGGGATCTTGCTTCTCTTTTGCAGGTAGTAGCTCCTTAGAATTCATGGACTTGTATAAATTAGGGAGGTAAGAATTATCACCTTTAATAAGAACAGGAGCTCAGCACCTCAGCTCTGACAGGAGACAGTAATAAATGCTTTGAAAACAAGTATTGGAAAGGGAAAAGCAGTGGTCCCACCCACCCAGCCCACAGTAGTTTAGGGTCTTTTGAAGACAGGTGCTGTATCCATATGGCTTCTGCAGTGAACAGGCACTGTTTGTGCTGTTTTCCATGAGCCTGTGTAATCCTGTCCTTGGAAAGCTGTAGCCACCACACCACCACCAGTGAGGTGTTCTGCAATGCCATGAAAACTGCTAGGAAAGAAAGCAGTGGGGCTGGTACTGATCTCCTCTCTCTGGTCACCAGAGTCAGGACCCAAGGGAACGGCTGGAGCTGTGTCAGGGGAGGTTTAGGTTGGGTAATAGGAAAACATTCTTCACCCAGAGGGTGGTTGGGCCCTCCAACAGGCTCCTCAGGGAAGTGATCACAGCACCAGGCTGACAGCTCAGGAAGAACTTGAACAACACTCTCAGGCACAGGGTGGGATTCTTGGGGTGTCCTGTGCAGGGCCAGGAGTTGGACTCCATGATCCTTGTGAGCCCCTTGCAACCCAGGATGTATCTATGATTCTGTGATAGCTCCTTTTGCTGTCTTTAACTTTGCTGTCGGGCAAGTGCTTTAGGCACCATCTAGTCCTGGTTTTATGGGATAAAGGGGATAACAGCTCCATGTTCACTTCTTAACTGTTGAGGGCTCAATCCACATCCCTTCCTTGCTCACCCCTCTCCAAGTGTCCTACTCTCTTTGAACTGGCCATTTTTTGGAAGCCTAACACTATGTTTTGGACAAACATTTTGCTACAGGAGAGAAAGCACTTGCTTTTGGAAGTGTCATTTTAGGGCACTCAGCACAAATGTTTATAAATACATACCTGCACACAGACAGGGCACTTGTCAAAACACATTCAAAGGATACCTAGGTTCTTTCATGTATTACATACTCAGAGTGAAAATAACCAGCTATATTTAACCCAGATCCAAGCCCAGACTAAATTATTTCAAAGGTCAATTAAAGAACAGAAAATCTCACTAACTAAGAGATAAAAAAGCTCCCATTCATCTGCAGTTCCAAGAGCTTTCACAGAACTAAAGCACAGGATGAGAAACTAATTAAGTACCATTTCATATAAAAATCACTGACAACTCCAAGTTTCTATACCTGCCAAGACCTGAATTCAGATGACTGCATTTGGCCTACAGCAGTTGATGGAAACTCCATCACTCACCACGCTGATGTAGTTGTTTGGAAACCAACGGCTCTTGGCAGAGAAAACACATTTCGGCTTCTGTTGAATGACTGCACATATGAGGAGCAGGAGATGAGACAGACCAACAGCCAGTGCTCAGATTCGGATTATGTTTTGGCTGGGGCTTAGAGCTCAGGTCTGAGGCCAAGTGGAGGCTAGGATTTAGCCTGCAATGTAATCCTGAAATCACATGGGCTCTTCTCCTCAGGTGTTGGCCTCGGTGGCAGAGACCTGGGGGTGTTTTCTCCCTCGCCATGGTGAGTCTGTTGGTTTGGCAGGCACCGCTGTGCTCGCTGCATTCCTGTTCTTTGGCCCCGTGTGAGTCAGTTCTGGAAAACTCTTATTTGACCACAACTGGAAAAGAACGAGGGAAAAAAAAAATCCAAGCCAAAACCCACAGATCAAATCTGTAGGATGGGTTTGAACCACAGAGCCCAGTTTTTCACCCTGACAGCCTGCATGATCTCAGCACAGACATAACCACAAACAGCCAAAGGAAGCACTCAGGGGGCTGAGCCCCTGCTCCCATCACCCAGCCCGAGCCAGCAGGCGATAAGAGTCCAACCAAGAGAGCAATGAATGCAGCAAGCCAAATCCCCAAAGAAACTCTGGGATTTGTTCTCTCCGGCTGATTGGAAAAGCTGTTTCCAGAACTTAAGTCAACACCTTCCTTCAACCTCAGAACACCTCCTTGGGTAAACATAATCTCCTTCCAGGTTTGGGCCTTACTCAGACCGAGATCACCCCGCACAGGAATCACATTTAGCACAGGTCGCGGTTTAAAAAACCTCAGAAATATCTGCGAGGGCATTCATGTTTCAGCTTTGCCATGAGCCCGGAGGTGAGAACACCCCGGTGTGGATCTGTGATGCGCACCAGAACATTCGTGCCATAATGAATGATGGCCCAGCTCCATTTCTTGTGCAGTCTGCAACCTCCCAACGCGTCTGACACACTGGGAACCCACGCGCAACAGTGATGGAAAACTTGGAAAGCGAATGGAAGTGAAGAAAAGCCCTTGGTGTAATTTTACAGAGTGTGAAAGACTTAAAGCAAGAAATGCAACCAGATGCCACAAGGAAACTACTTTCAATTAGTTCTGCTTTGTGTTATACCTACTGATGAAAAATAAAAACAAATTCATTCTGTCAACAGCTCTATCTATAGCATAATCCTTAAATGAACTCATCCATCAAACTGGTCTCCTCTGGCAAAACATATTACAATCCCTGTTTCTCAGCTGTGGGAATCAATCATCTGTTTCCCAAACCCATTGGTCAACATCTTAAGAACTCAATATATTTTTATTGCACTGAACAAGCCAGTCACAGGGCACCAACCTCACCACACCACCTATGTACAAAGGCCTCCTGTATTAGGGAATTCAGCGATTCCAGGGGAGCTGTTCCCCTGTCAAGGTTACATGGCAAATGTGCCTGACCTGGAATAAAAGCAAACCTCAGCCTTTTTGCCCCAGCAGCATCCGTGGGATGTGCTGCTGCTCACAGCTGGACAAGGCAAGAGCACCAAAGAACGAACCAGAATTTTTCTGGATGGACAGTTCAGAGACTGATGTTTGAACCAGGAGATACAGAGGTAGGGATGTGCATTTTTAAGCCAGAGGTAATGGTTTCATTGAAGTAGCAGCAGAACCATCCCACCAAAGCACTGGCAGCATTCAGTAGCATTTGCAGTGTTTCTCAGTGGTGAATGTTCCCCAACCTCCATGCAGGAGGGCTTTGAAGAGGGAGTCTCCACCCAGCACTCCGATGGCTGCTGCAGCCCAAGAGCACACCCTCCTTCCAGCAAAGGGACCTTGTGACAGGAGACCAGCTCTCATTCCCATGTTATCTATGGGAATAGAAAGGCACAGCCACAGTCCTGGATGTACAAAGGGGTGTAGGTGTGCAGGTTTCCAAGGGTTTCGGTGCCCAGCCTCCCATGCCAGGCCAAGGGGCAGAATTGGACAAGCTGAGAGCAACTTTTTATGAGGGCAGATAGTGATAGGACAAGGGGGGATGGCTTTAAAACAAAAGAAGTGAGACTTAGAGTAGATATTGGGAAGAAATTCTTGACTGTGAGGGTGGTGAGGCCCTGGCACAGGTTGCCCAGAGAAGCTGTGGCTGCCCCATCCCTGGCAGTGTTCCAGGCCAGGTTGGACGGGGTTGGAGCAACCTGGGATAGTGGAAGGTGCCCCTGCCCATGGCAGAGGGTTGGATTGAGATGAGCTTTAATGTCCCTTCAAACCCCAAAAATTCTGTGATATGAGCTGTGCTCTGCATGAGCCACATCAGGATGGAACGGTCAGAGAACAACTTCAGTCATGCTTACCAAAGGCTGAAACGTGCCTCAAAGGAATTCTTGGAATCCCATTTCCCAGCAAGACTCACTCATGCTGTGAGCAGACACTTGTGCAATTGGTGCTCTTGGCCTCACAATATTGGCTGATAGAAATAAATTTACTAAAAGTGAAGTGTAAACGAGGTGTTTCTTGCAGAGGCATTGGCTTAGACAGGCAAACTGCAGCAGTGGTTTTATCTGAGGCAACCTTATGAAAGCTCATTATGTAGCTGTATTTTAATGAATGAAGTGGCAATTTTTGTGAAATGCACAGGGAATCCCTTAAAATAATTTATGACAGAGACACCAGTGCAGACAATTAAGGAAATTTGAAGCAAGCAGACATATCAAGGACACCCTGGTCTTACTGTTCCAGCAACAGTACCAGCTACTCTTGACATTGCAGGAGCAGCAATATCTGACTGATAATGCACTGGTTCAAGATAAACTTCCATCATTTCCCATAGATTTCAGTTCCCTGTGATATTTGAGAAATTTTTGCTTTTAGGTTTGAATTGTTTTGATGCAAGTCTTCACAAGAAGCCAAACCTTTCAGAAAGGTAACATTTTCTGGATAACATTTCCCTGAATCCTGGGGTGCAAGCAGAATGGCAGGGGACTCACCCCACCACCAAGCAGATCTTACAGAGGTCTGTTACTGCTCAGTTTGGATCAACAGGAAAACTGCACAGACAAGTAACTCTGAAAACACCACAGGAAGCTGATCAAGTGATCAGGTTTTAAGAAAAAAAAAGAGAAAAAGAACATTTTACCCACATTTTTAACAATATCAGAGTTGATGAAAAGACTGGGCTACCAGCAGATTGGAGAAAAGCGAGGTGTGCCCAGAGTGTGGCAATCCACCTTTTCCTGGATGGAGCTTGATCATGGCCAAACTCAAGGGAAATGTGTGCCCACTCCAGCAGGGGCTACACCTCCATGGCAAGGGAACATTAACATGGCCCCTTGGTGCACACAGATATCAATAAATTTCACTGCAGAAAGCAGCAAAGGCAACAGGACTCACAGCTTAGTGTGGATTTTGACAGCTCAGAAATATCTGCCCAGGGCTCCCAGAACCACCAGTCCTGGTGCTGGGCCTGGCAGCCTGAGGAGGAGGAGGAAGGGAGGAATTTGAGCTGAATTCCAAGCCAGACATCCCCAAAGAACAAAGCCGTGGCTCCGGACGCGTGTACACTGGGGGAATCTTGGGGCAGACAGGTGCCTGGCACACAGGGACAGACAGGGAATTTTGTCAGCCACATGTCTCCTGTACCCATTCCCTTGGGAGGAAAGAAGAGTTGCCAGCAGAGCTGGCCAAAAACCAAAGTGAACAAGGCATGGATCACTGGAGAGTCAAATAATCCCCGTGCAGCAAACAAAGCCAAGTTGGACGAGCGAAGCCTCGCGGCTGGCAGGCGGTGGCTGCCGAGGGCACCTGTGCTGCAGAACCAGCCCCTGGGGAGTCAGCTGGTGTTCCTCCTCCCCAAACCCAAACCCAGCCCTCCCGAACCCCCTGGCATCACCATGGTGTGGTGAGCAGCCTTGGTGTCTTTCCTCTGTCAGAGCACACACACACACACAGAGCTCCCTGCAAGCAGCAGGAGGGGGTGCTGAGCTCTGCCCAGGAATGCGCTCCCTTCTCCACACAAGGACCTGCTGGAATTCCCTGCCCTGCACGGTGGGCTCAGGGCACCTGCCTCTCCTGCCCTCACTGGCTCATCATTCAGATCTCATTTGAAAGGGAGCTGACAGACCTCACCAAATCCAAGCATCCAACTCCCTGAGCCAGCTCCAAGCTCTGCTACTGAGCCAGCATCGAGGACTGTGAAGTTTTTCACAATATATTGAGTATACCTTGGCTGTGTTCTTCTATGCCCCAGATCCACTCTGCAATCACAAGAAGTAAAAGGATTTTTTCTTTTAAAAGATTCAATTCTGGCTGCTGGCACAACCTCAAAGCAGACAGTCTCTATATGATGATCAGGCATTGTTAATTCTTTTCATTCCTACTAAAGTGATGAAAATTGGCAATGTGGCACAGTTCTCCTGCCTACACTGGGACTCTGGAGTCAGATTTTGGAACTGACAGGTGATCATAAAAGAAAACCAACCAAAAAACACAGCAGTATCAAGCAGATACTTGAAATATGAAGGAGATAATCTGTTCTATCCAAGGAAAGGTGAAAAATCTTCTGAATGTTTTCAGAAAGAAAAAGATATTATTGAGACAAGGCAGACACAAGAACTGACATCAAATCCAGTCCCTGTTGGTAACTTCTCAAAATCTCCAGGGGAAGGGAGCAGATAACAGCCTGTGGGGCTGTGGGGCAGGGGCTGCTCTGGGCTTTTCCCACTGTGATGGTGCCGGGAGCCAGGGCAATGTTTCCCTACCTCAGAACCTTTGTTTTGGTGAGGTTGTCCAGCATAACCAAAGAAGCACAATCCAAGGGAAACTGTGCAATCCTCAAGAACAGCTTGGATAAAGAAGAGGGCAGGTGCTGAGTGTGTGACTGAGGTGCCAGCCAGGAGCAGAGAGCTCTGTGGGTGCCTGATGAGCCCAGCCCAAGCCAAGGGATGGCTTTGGTGTGGGCTGGGGTCACCCACTGGGCATCCCTGGGCATGAGCTGTCCTCCCAGCCCTGGGTGTTTTCTCCTGCTCTGCTTTACATGGTGGAGGGGCTGGAGGCTCTCCCCAGCAAGAGACAGCACTGCACAGCCCATGCC
Organism: Orthonyx spaldingii; assembly: GCA_013397795.1. NCBI lineage: Eukaryota > Metazoa > Chordata > Aves > Passeriformes > Orthonychidae > Orthonyx > Orthonyx spaldingii. The sequence continues at coordinate 201,223 of VZTJ01001091.1, read as the reverse complement.
CTCAACTTTGGGACATTTGTGCTTCTGATCCCTGCATCCTGCTTTCCTTGGGGAGCTGCCCTGAACACTTGTGCCCTTCACATCCTCGGGATGGTGATCGCCCTGGGCCCAGCTCTGAGACAAGCTATAAATATTCCTCCCAGCCTTCCCCCATCACTCAAACCCTGGCACCCCAGCAGTGGCCAGAGCCTCTGTGGAGCAGCCCACAGCCCCAGGCTGGCGTGGAGGCACCAGCTGCTCCCCCCTCCCAGCGGGATGCCCGCGGGTGCTCGAAGCCCCAGGGGTGACGGGGCATCCCGCAGGCTCTCCCAGAGGCACCGGCAGATTAGCGGCTCTATTTTTCAAGCTGATCCTCTCCCACCCCCACCAACTTCATTCAACTTGCAAGAATTTAAGAGAACTTGGCAGGACAGGCAGGATCTAAATATAAACCCCGGTGGCCATTTCGTCAAACAAGCCCCGATGAGCAAATGGCCTCTGTACCTGGAATGCGGGTTCATGGAAGTGACAGGTCAGCAAAGCAGCTGCCTCCTTCCTCCCAGCACAATGGGGATAGCAGAGATGCCATCAGCACGAGTTTTTTCCTACCCTGCTGTGCACTAAAAAAAATTATTCTTGGAACATTGTGGAGCAGGGGAGTAAAAATAGATATGCAGGTTCAGCATATGGCTCTCTTCACTCCTTATGATTCCACCTTGTTTTGCAGAGAATGGAAGGAAGAACAGTTGTGCCATCCTGTTAAACTCTGCTTGCTCAGCAGCTCCTGACAATGACACTTGCTGCTTTCCAGGCTCGTTTTAGAAATCCTTCCAGCAACCTGGGTGTCTCTGTGGTGTCAATTAAACCAGAAAAGATGAGTCTTTAACCAGACCAGCTTGGGTGGGGAAGGTCAAAAGCTTGCTGCAACAGCCTCAGGTGAAGCTGAGCTTTGCTTATCACCATTGGCAGCAACAAACATTCACCACATGGAAAAGGAAGTTGGATAAGGTCTGTTTTGCTCCAAGATCTCCTCTTGGAGAGCTGTCCCTGAGCCCCACACGTGTCCCCACACCAAGGCTGGGTGGGAGGCAGCTCCCACAGCTGCTTGCCAAAGATTTTGTGGCTCAGTGAAGCTTGGTAGAGACCAAACCAGCTGGAGCTGCTGGGATGCATCAAAAGCCTCATGGCTGCTCTGCCCATGCAATGTGCCCATCACTGAGGGCTGTGATGGCCAGCTTTGTGTGGTCCCCAGAGAAGTGACAGTGGTTAAATAATCCCAGTGTTAATTCTGGTGGAGTCATTTCAGGGATGCAGCCTGGGAGGGGCCATGCTGGTGCTGGGAGTGTCTCCCACCCACAGAGCCACCTCCTGTGGCTTTTGCAGATCCCTGGGGACAGGCGAGTGTGTTTATGGCCAGCTCAGAAGGGGCTGAGTGACAGCCTTTGACCCCAGGCTCTCCTCTGCTTTTCTTGAAGGAGAAGGACGAGGCTCCAAGATGGGTCACCACAGTGGGACCATCGTGGGGGGTGAGGGCAAACCAGGCAAGGATCCCAAGGAGGCACAAGCAGCTGGGACACAGAGGGTGGCAGAGGGGCTGGTGACAGGCAGGTGATGGGGCCGGTGTCCCCCTCGCCACCCACAGACCCCCTGCACAGCAGGGATGGTGCCACATGCTCTTGAATGGACACTTGGCTTCACCTTGGCAAAACAGCACAATTTCAATGGACAACCTAACAAATCTTTCCTCACCTTGTTCCCTCCTTCTCCTCTCCGCTCAGACACCTTCCTCCTTCCCTGGGGAATGGAAGGGCTGGGGAATTTCCATGCCTTGGTGATCTTTAGCCTTGGTGATCTTTAGCCTTGGCCTCCCTGCAGCTGCAGCAACCTACAGCAGTTCTGTGGCTGCTCCAGAACCAGCCTGGTTGTGTCAGAGCCCAGCCTGGCCACAAGAAGCCCCTATTTAGGGCCTGGGTCCTGAAGATTCACTGAAAGCCTCTGGCACTGGGTCTCCTAAACACTTCCTGAGCCATGGGATGCCACCAGGAAAGGGGACTGACCCTCACCTGCTCATGCCTTTAGCATCACTCAAAGCCCCTGAGCTGGAACAGGACAACAAAGAGCTTTTAAATTCACCAAATTACCAATAAAACCTCATGTGTTTTTCCAGGTAACATCCACTGGAAGCTGCTTTTTTCAACCTTTTCAGTCAGGCACGTTCCCTCTGCAGCACAGAAAGGGACTTCAATCCTCAGCTTCCCAAGAGGTCATTTAACAGCAAGCTGGAGGGAGTGGACAGATGACAAGGAATTTTAATAGAAGGCAAATTAAGCTCTTTATAAGTCACTTCCAAAATGATTTATATAGCTAATGCTGCTCCACTACACTTTCCCAGTGGAAAAGTCCTTTAAGAAAATACCTTCAAAGGACTGATACAACTCTCCTTGAAGCCAGGAGAGGCAAATCATGCAAGTCAAAGCTGGGGCTAAAATGCGCACAAAACCCACAAAGCACTCAAAATCATCATTCAATAGATTGTTCCAAAGTCGCCTGAATCCCAGATGCTGGAGCCTAATGCATAATGCTGAGCTATCAAAACATGAATGTACGTGGAGTTTCTTTATTCTCAGCATTACGACTTAATTTCTCAGCATTAACGTTCATTTCAAAGCAAAGAATTTTGCTTGGCCTCCCCTGGGGCCCCTAAAACCTTTGTGTTTGTACTCCACCCCTGCAGCGGGAGCAAGGGGTGGCAAGGAAGTGCTAAAGCCAAATGTTTCCCCCTTTGCAGCACGCTGGAGAATGTGCAGCGACACCTCTGCTCAAAGGGAACAGCCTTGTTTAGACAAGCCATGGCAAACACGAGGCACAAGCCCTGGAGGAACGGCTTCAGGGGCTGGGAGAAGGTAGAATATCGACTTTCAGAATCTGTGGGTAGAAAAAAAAAAAAATCTGTCCATGCTTTCCATGCAGTTTCAGCCTGAGGCTTTGCATCCTCTGGGGAAATGTCATTCCTTGGCTTCCGACCCACCAACGTGAACTGTGAGATTAAGGAACGCCAAGACAGACATCTTTGGCTACCCCGGCCAAGACAATGTCTCTCCACCATCACCAGAGTCATCTCCCCGTGGAAAAGGATCAGATGAATATTCCCATTGCTCAGATTATTCCAGAAGATACGACTTGTAAACAGCAATGGAAACTGTGCCAGCAAATCCTGAAAGGAAAACTGTGCCATTCCAACAACAATTTTTGAGCAGGGTCCAGCAGTCACTTCGATGAGCACCTTGCTGTGGGATGGTGTCCCTCAAGACATGGGTCTTTCTCATCTGGTAATCATTTATGCACAAGGCCTCGTTGCCCTTGATGGGATCACTGGTTGTGTAACAGCTGAGGCTGTTCTTGCTCATCCCCACCTCAGGCCCTTTCTGATCCTTGGGAAGTGCTGTGGTGACAGCTGGCAACCCCAAAGTGCCATGGGAATGGCTCCGTTTGCACTTCACTGGTGTCTATGCCCACCAAATCCAAAGCAGGCCAATTTCACGTGACAGGGTTAATCAATAAATATCAACTGATGTAAGGAAAGGGACCTTAGCTCTTCACCTTTCCATCCCACTAGTGCCTGGCAAGTTGTTGTCTGCAAGCAGGACCTCACTGTGTTGCACCACTCCTGAGAAGACCCACATCCAGGAGGAGTAAAATGACCAACATTCTGAAGACGCAGCAACTTGGGGGCATAAATTCCACATCCTGCTGTTGAGATAAATGGGCACAGTGACCCTGCACTCAAACACATCCACAACATCAAAAGGGCAGTGAAAGTCATAACCCCCTGCTGGACCCAGGCAGAGGGAGGGACTGTGGGGGTGTTGAGTCTCAGATCCTTTCTAGTCACCTCAGCTCTCCCTGTTTGAGGAAAGCCACCTCCAGGCAGATCTTCCATCTGCACCCTTCACCCACCACATGTGATTTCACCAAAGCTCCCTGTATGTCTGAACTGTAAGTGCTGAAGGACTCGGTCAGCATCTGGTCAGTGAGCAACAGTGGAAATTTCCCTGCACCTCTACCTAAAGCTCAGGGTGAGGAGCTTCCTACGACCACACAATGACCAGCAATTGAAATGGACCAAGAGGAGGAGGTTGGTGTGATTCCAGAAGTTTGCCCCAGTGCCACACACACACAGGGGTCAGCAGGGATCCCCTTGGCACAGCTTCTGCCCAGGCTGTCTCTGCACCCAGCAACGTGCAGCTGACTCTGCCTCACTGATTTGGCCCAAAGGATCAAATATTTATTATTATATTTGGAGAAAGAGAAGTGGATTGTAGAAGTGTGAGCTGAGAAGTGAATAAACTCCATGCATTCACTCTTCTTTCCTTTAACAAGGATGGAAGTTGTTCATCAAAACTGGGAGCAAAACACTAAACATGCATCCCATGAGCCACCCCAGTGCCAGACCCGTAGGAAGCTATAAAACAGAGGTTCCTTAACCCCTTCCTACAGGAGATTCACAGCCACGAGCTGCACAAACACAGCTGGGGAAAGGCTACACTGAAGCCCCACTTCCAGCCCACAGCACAGTGAAACAGCAGAGCAAAGGTGAGAATAAGACCTGAGAGTTTCATGGCCCTCAGCTCCAGCCTGACATTCTGTGCCATCATAACCACATCCCAAATCTTTTCTCCATCCCTATGTGTAAATCCCGCTATCTCAGGAGCTACCTGGGAGGGCAGAGAGAAGGGGCTCCCAGGAACTGTCTCACTTTGGTCTGTGGAGCAGCGAGCCGGGCTCCTGAAACACAACAGACTGGAACCACTGCCCTGAGCTTCCAGGGCTCATTAACTCTCCTTGGCCAGATCTAGGATTTGCTACATGATGCATGGAGCAGGAATTTCCACTCTGTCTCCAGAAAAGCAGTCCTGCACCCCGGGCTGATCAGCCACCACACCAACCTCTCCGTTCATTGCAGTGACTTCGATTAAATCACACCTGAAATCTGAAATGTAAATCAGGTGGGGAAGGCATTAATGGCAGCAATGTAAAGGTTCCGTGCAAACCTTCCCAAAATGAACTGTCCTGACCTTGGCTGGGCTGACAATAAAAGTGTGACATCATGTGCAAACGAGCTCTAAATTCAAACCAGGTGCCGGGAGCTGCCTGGCGTCACGCGGCTGCAGCACAAAGCACTGAGGTGTGAGCAGGGATGCTGGGGGCAGGAGAAAGGCTGAGCACGGCCAGGACACAGGCAGCAACAAAACAGCCAGTGCAGCACACGACACAATTCTGCACTGCACTTGAAAATGCTGGGATTTGGGCTCTTTGGTGCCAGTTCCACTTGGGGCAAACACCGCTAAGCAAACAGAGTTGCTGATAGTCACTTCCACGTGTGTGGGCGTTCCTACAGCTCTGGAATGGAGCCAGCAGCACAACAAGGAGGGTTTTTTCCATGTTTGCTTATACTCAGGACTCCCTTAGACCTTGCAAAGTGCTTGGAGCTGCACTCACAGGACACAGCTATTGCAGAGCACGGTGACTTAGAGCCAAAAAGCACATCCATGCTTCAGAGCCCCTCCTGGCCAGCCATCGTTCCTCTCGCTGCTACCTCCTGAGGAAATGGTCTGTCCCCCACAACTGACCCTCACCTTGCTGCACAAGAAGGCCCTTCCCAAAGGGGTCTCCATGAGCCATTTTTCACCCTGTTCTGCACTGCCAGGCCAGCCGGTCACCCTCTCCCCACATCCCAGAGGGAGTGCCAGCATGGAGCCACACAGCTACAGCCTCTACGGTCACTTCTGCTGCCTTGTGTTTGTTTATGGGAGGACCAGATCAGTGCAGAAAGGCAGGTTTGCTGTCCATGAACCAACACCTGGGAGGACAATAACTGCAGTTCTTGTTGGACATGTCATTTTTTGCATCCTGGTGTTCTGGAGAGCACAGTCCAGAGAGTGAAATCCATCACTGGGAGCAGAGCAGCCCCGGAGGGGCAGTTGGGAACATTTCAAGCTGGGTGTTGCAAAACATCTCCTGCACAACAGAGAGGGGATCACACACAGCTGTGCAGACTGTAAACTGTTCTTTATTTTCTGCTGGTCATTTTTTGGAACATGCCCTGACTGCGAACCCGAGGCAAGGAGAACTAAAAATAGAAAATCTGTTGTACAACCAACACACAGGTTTGACGTGATGGGCAATTTTTTCATCCAGATCATTATGGATTTCTTTTGGGAATTCCATTTCCACATGAAGTGTGGCTGGATGAACACTACTGAAGCACACAAATACCAAGACCACCACCACAAACTGCAGAAATTACACAGCATTTTTATAATACTGAAAATTCTCCCCCATTGGCAGTAAGAGTAAACATGTCCAAAGGCTTCTTCGTATGGAGAGCAGCTGCAATGAATGGTTTCAACATCAAAATCAACTGGAAAACAACAATTTCAGGTAAAGTGTTAAATTAAATCTGACTAGGAAAGGAGTTCTGCAATAATCCTGGTTTTGAGCACTGTTGTTTGGCAGCCTCCTTCCTGCCACACTGGTTACAAAAAACACTCTTCACACCCAGCTTACCACAGTCCAGCTGAAATTTGAGCAGCCTCCAAATGGACAAGGAATGAAAATTAAGAGAAAAAGAGAAAATAAATCAAAGGCAACCAATTAATTTTCATCTCTCACACTGTTGTTCCTGCTCAGCTGGGGTAAGAAACCCTTTCCAAGCGAGTTCAGAAATGCTGTGGGTTGCTTCATCCATTCCTGTCAAGTCTTCAGTAGAGAAGGTTGGAAAATGCTAACAGCAGGCAATAAAGCAGAATCACTGAAAATTTCTAAATCTGGAACTTTGGAAGAAAAAAAAATATCTGTATGCAAGAATAATGAAGAAAGTATTTGTCAGTATTTGAGTGAGCTGAGAGCTCCAGACTGGAGACCTTTTTTTGCTCAAAATCTTCATGGAAGTGCACAGTTGTAGGAAAACCATTGAGAGACACAATTCACAGCATAGCAGTGGGAGATGAGAAGGATAAAAATAGTGTCCTTACTCTGGTTTTTCACTGAGGACAACACTCATACCTCCTTCTAAATTTGTCAAGTTCTTTCTGCCCCTCTTTCTCCCTCTCTCCGTGTTTTAAGTGATGAACTACAGAAACTCAGAAATAGCAGCATTTCTAATTCTTGTTCAGATGAAAGATAACAGGCATTCTCTGTAAACCTCTGTACTCTCCTTTCTACACCACAGCCAAAATGTAATAATGGAGCTCAGCAGAGCTGTGAATTGCTTCCATTCATCCTCATCAAGTATTAACTTCATACACTGGAATTCACCATTCCAAAGTCTACCTATCAGGATAGTCAGCCAATAGCCAGGTTGGTTAGAATACCCACGGATTAAAACCAATACTGTAGTGATTTCTGCAGCACTACAGGAATCCACTGTAAAATTAACACTGTATTTCAGGTATTTGCTCAGTCACATTTTCAAGGTGATGCACACAAAGCAAACTGCCTGAGGGCAACAGAGCATTGCAGTGCACAGCAAGACTCAGCTTTTTCAGGGAGAGGAGGGAAAAGCAAAAGCTTAGCAAAGCTTTGCCAACTTTCTGTTCCCTCACAGAGAATCTAAGTATTCTGACTTAAGCATTATTGGTTAGAGTTTAAAATAAGTGACTGCAGTGATGACCTGCCAGTCCTACTGAACAGTATGCTACAAGAGCAGATAATAAATGAGAAACAATTTCCATAAAATTTCTAATAAATACATTGCCTAAATTCTAGTGTCTGACAAAAAAATCCCTGAGTTAATTCTCATCAATGTAAGGTCTCCTGTTGTCCAAAGAAGTTTTGGTTCAGCTAGACAGAAGATCACTTCCTGATGTACAGCTGTCACTGCTTCCACAAGGTACACTTTTACAAGGTGTATTTTCAGTTTTCTACAGTAGTGCCAGAGATTCCATGAGCATCTGAATCCCTGCAGTGTAACAAAGCCTGTTGGAGACACAGATATCAGAGGGCAGCCCCAGGCAGGAAGGCAGCTACACCCGGTTAGCAGGAGTTCAAACTGGAAAAATACAGGCAAGTTCACTTTTTAGGCAGATAACATCACATCTTGTGGTCACCTTGGTTTCCTGCTGGTTAAAGATGCTGACAGGAGCCACTGCCAGTGCCACAGGAGCAGCTGGGAACTCCTGGCCAAGAGTGGATGTGCTGTTTCTGGTACTGCCAAACTATCAGATGGCTCACCTGGAGTCACCAAACCTCTGCTAGAAACTTTGTTAATAAAAGTAACCTCAGTTTTTGCCAGGGATCTTTTTCTTTGGGATCCTACCAGAATTTGAGTTAATTCCCTGGCTTTACCACAACTGTCTGCTTCTGTATTAAACTCCTAAGCAGAAGGATCCTTCCAAGCAAAAAGGATTTCTGAAGCAGTACTAACCTGCACCACCTGGGTGCCTTCAGGCCCTCCAACAAAAATGAAAAGTAACTTCTGGATCCTGAGAGAGCCAGGTGATCTGCTGGCATGAGAAATCCCAGTCTGTCAGCTCAGGAACAGAGAAGCTGATTCCAACTCTGCTATTTGCTGTTCCTCCCTGGGAGACAGGAGAGGATCAAGCACATTCAACCAGCCTTTGCTTCCTCAGGGCAGGAAGTCTCTGAAGAGACAAGGCCACTTCAAGGCCATCAGATCTCACCTGATAGAAGCAAACGTTAAAAACCTCACCACGGTTTCAGCCACTGCCACAGCTTTCAATCCACTAAAATGAGAAACTTCTCTTGTGGGTACCCAGTAGCATTTCCAACAAAACCCAGGTGGTGTTACAAATTGCATTCACATTCAGGGGGCTAAAAAAAAAGGAATTATAAAAGACTACATGGAAGTGTGTAGACACCTGAGGTAAAATCAGGGTTCCATAAAAGTAAAATTTCCTTTTGTCTTCAACAGAGGCAGATTTTCATCTTTTAAGTCTAAATCTTCTCTGACACACAACAGACTATCAAATATAGAAATATTTTCATTCAAACCTGAAACATTTGTAAAAATGGGAATAAGAAAGAAAAAGAGAAAAGTCTTTCACTTGGAGGAATACTGAGGTACTTTTGAGTAGTACTCAAAAGCAGGTATTAATTGAAAAATGTCTATTATTAAATACAAAATGAAATGCTACTAAAAGCTATTATGCTTGATGGGCAAAGCCTGCTAATTTAAAAATTACATCAGGATGATTCAAGTGTGCTGACATAGAAAAACTGTATTTCAAAAAAAAATCAAAAAATATTATCATGGTCTGCCCATTAAACTGGGCTAAGGCAGTTGGTCTCTGGATCCATCTTAGGATAAATTAAGGTAAACACTTGGAATCAACAAGTTCTTCATCAGAACTGGCTGAAATTTTGGAAATTATTCAAGCAATAGAAGTCTTTCAAGAATTAGGACAATGTGCATTATCATTGTCCTAAGTGCAGGTATCACATTATGCACATAAAACCTGATGTAATGTCTGTTCACCTTGTCTTGAAATGACAAGTTATGTCAAGTTTCTACTTTTGTCATCATGTGCCCTGAACCATTTTTGCATTGGAGAAATTCTGAGGAGACCTTTTTACCTGTCATTATTACATCATTAAAAACTCGTATTTTAGGATGGCAAAGACTAATTGTCCAATAACTGAAGAGAGTGACTCAAGATCAAAGAAGGACCATCACTAATGGAGCTGAAGAGAGCACCACTTCTTCCACTGGCAGGTGTGGTCAGCGTTTCTTTAGGATGTCCAGCCCTCACTGCAGCAGTGTTGGCACCTCTCTGGTTCTTGCTGTCCTCCTGAAGCTCAGTTCAGACAGTGTCAATAGGCTGTTACTGATCAGTCCAATTGAAAATTATTAGAACCAAACTGAGAAGGCCAACACAAATGCCAAAAATAACCAAGGCACATGCCTGTGAAGAAAGAAAAGCAAAAATTGATGTTTTGCTGAAATAAGCATTTTACATGTCCAAGGCTTATGAAAGTCCATAAGAACAGGTACAAATAGTGTCTTTTAAAAGAATCTGTAATGTTTCAAATTAGTCAGTCTTCAAACACAAAGTACCTGCTTAGTGGGAAACTAAACCAAGCCTGGGATAGTTTCACTGGGAACTCCTGGAGCAGTCTGGTTTCCCTGCTCACACTATCCAGCTGCACAAAAAATAATTTGCCCTTTACAGCTCTAAACAAATCGAGAAACTGAACTCGTATTTTACTCAAAATACAATTAAAATTACAATGGATTTTTTACATTTTTGAATGGCCAGATGATAATAAAACCACAGTTCAAGAAACAGTAGCTTGCTGACTTATAACAATGCCCCAAATCTGCTGGAACTAGTAATGACTTTAAGTGGTCAGAGGGCATCATTATTAGATTTTTTTTTCAGATTCCCTGTTTTGTCAATACAAGAGCAGCCCCATTAACCATAAGAATGGCAGAAAGACTATGTACAAACAGTTGTCAGCATTCTGGCCACTGCCATGATGTTGCTCTACTGAGCAGTGGTTAAAATGAAGACAGACAATTACAGTGTAAAAAGCAGGGTCCTGCACAAATTTCAACCAGAACTTAACCTACTACACCAAAAGAGAAACCACAAAGAGGAGGGGAAAAAAAAAGGAAGAGGACCAAAAGAAAAGATGTTTTTGAGAAATCTCGCATAGGAAACAAGCACACAAACTGTTTCACTTAAATGCAGTTTGTCTTTGTACCAGCTGCCCAGACAACATCAGAGTAACAGGTAAAGACTGAGGAGAAACTGGATTAAAAATCAACATCTGAAAATTACAGGGGAAAGCACACACTCAGATCAGTGGTTCAGCACACGAACACAGTGCTTGCCAAAAATCTCTGGTGAAGAAGGAGTTTCAGACAGACCAGAGCTACCACAAAGGATGAAAGAAAATGCTCAGAGATTTTGTGAGGCGCAATGAAAACAAGAGTTTTGCCCTTCAGATTGTGTGCTCCACTGTGTATTAAAATGCATTTAAAATGAGCCTGTTTAAATATTATTAGTGCAGATGAAAAAAGAAAACATACCCCAAGTTTCTGTGGTGATATAAAGTCCTCTCTGTTAAGTTTAAGATAAAATAGTCCAGGATATATGAAAAGCAAACATGTTGATGTGGTCGAACCTTTAAAAGACAGAAAGTAAGATTTTGTTTCAAAAAGACTGAAGTACATTGCAGAATCATATACTAAATTTCTTGAAGTTAAAATAAAAACCAAGAAAACCACAAGAACTTACCAACTACTCCAAATACATTTTTAATGTCTGGCACGTACATTGCAAACAGAACAACAATTGTATTCAGTGCTAAGGTGACAAGGATATGGCAAATCCATGATCCAGGAAGATGAGAGAAAAATACCATCAACACAGCTTTCCTTGCCTACATAATAAAAAGACAGACATTGTGTGGTAAATACATACATACACGTATTTTTTGATCTTATCTCAGTTTCCTAACTTTAAGAATTACATCATTCCAGATGTGAAAGAACATTTTAAAAATCAAAATGCCAAAAGCTTAGTAATAGTTTAATGCTTTGTCTCTCTGTAGTACAGGGTGTAATTTATTACTGTATTAAAGCAAGATTTATCACATGGCCATTCGTCTTCAAAAACTACTGGTCCCTCCCTTTTTTGGAGGGACAAAAGAAGGCCTGGGGGACAGTGCTTTGTCTCTTTGAACATGCTGGGTAGCAAATGTCAGCATGCTGCCAACTGATACATAATCTATACAGTGCTTCCATACACAGAATTTTGCCTGCACAATTTTTTTTTGGTCCTAACTGAATGAATTTTCAGTTCTACCACAGTATTGATAAGCTAGAGAAGGGGGGTTTTTTTGGTGAAATAGGTCTATATGTGTTTTTAATTTACAAATAAATTGAGTTTCAAGTATAAGTGTGTTTGTGTGTGGGTGCGTGCATGCAGAAAGGAAAAACCAAGTCAGCAAAACTCAATTTAGGAGAGCAAAAAAAATCAAACTAAATAAACTTTAGAAGTTCTGAATTCTCTAAATTAAAAACAATGCTGTGGGCTAGTTTTAATCTGAAATCTGTCTCAAGAGCACAAATTAGCTTAGTGGTTAGTTGTTATTTTGGAGCTTTCATGGAACATATGCAAATATGTGGTCTTTGATCAATCACTTGACAAGTGAATAAGATACACAAGTCTAGATGTGACTCAAGTATTGCAGTCTGCAAAGCATTAGTGCCCAGTGCTCCCTGCCAGCTCCAGAGCACTCGGGAATACTCACTGGGAAATGGATTAGAGGGACTGTCAGGAGCACAGCAAACAGAATGGCTGCTCTCACAGTCATGATGATGGTGTCGTGGGGCAGGTACCTGGAGTAACCCTGCAGCAATTCAGAGTCCACTTTGTCTGAAAACAAGACAAATTAATTGCTTTGTTATTCACTGGAGAGCCAAGGTAATTAGCAAGGCATATTAAGGTGACATTCACATGGTTCCATCTGCTTGGGGGAGGCAGATACACAGCACTCTGGCATTACTGATACACTGGGATGCAAAATCTTCAAAAAATGAAAAAACTTCAGGAAGCAGTCCAGGCAGAGCGTCTGCCAAAGCCAAAGGTGCCTTAAGAGAAGATACAAATATGAAGGAGACAGCATAAAAAAAAAGATGAGGAAATTTAACAGCAAAAGTCAGAGCACTCAGAGTGATCTGCTACCCTGATTTTTTAATTTTATTTTTTTTATATCTTAACTCTGCTTTTTTGGACTTCAGAATGGACTAAAATTTTCAAAGTCTGGTCATCCTGTGAAGTTTCAAAGTCACAGAAAACAGAAGAAACCATCTGAACCACAGAGAGATGAAACATGCCTCATTTCAAAGAGGGAACTCTTCTTTTGTTTCCAATTTAAAAGAAAATGCTTTACATTTTCTCAGACTGGTGTTTTAGGAACAGGGAACAGACTTTCTCTGTTTCAAGCAGTAAGTTAATTAAACAAGACAATCAAAAAGTGAAAAGGAGAAGAAGCTTGCAAGGGAAAAAACCAAACCAAACAAACAAAACAACTCCCTTACAGACATCCACTGTTGATTCCAGCATTCCAGGCTCCTGAGTCTTAAAGTTACTAAAAGAAACCAAGTCTGCAGAAAACCAAAAGCATTCCCAGTGAAACAGACTGAAAAACTACAGTCAAGACAGGGTCTTGTCCCAAAGAAATCATGGCAGTAAAGGTAACAGGAACTGGGATGGCTTCCAGGACTATTCCCTTTTTTACCCCCTTCTTATTGAGATTTCATCTGAAGACAGATGGTTATCCTGCACTGCCTGCTGAACCTCTCAGAGCTGCACTTAAATTTGTATTTTCCAACAAACCTCATGGAGACAGTCAGGAAACAGCAATAGTGGCCAATATGCTATTAGGGCCTTCAAGACTCTCCCATAGAATTTTTCTAAGGTTTCTGAATATCTAAGGAATATTTTCAGACATATGCCTACACTTGGTGGTAAAAGGTACAAAATTCCCTAAAAATCTGCAGCAAGTAGAGGCAATTCAAACAAACCAGGTGTGTTATCATTGCTGCATGAAATAGACTCTCACCTACTTCTGCCAGGGTTGGGATGGGCCTTTTAAACAAAAGGTCATTATGTGGATAAGGGGTCTGAAATCCTTCTGTGCCCTTGGGAAGCACAAGAATGCCAGACAGAAGAAGTCATCTGTGTTTAAACTCTACTGAAAAACTGTGCCCAGAAGTATTCAGAAGTCCAAATGTAGAGTTATTAAACTGGTACTGCAGCACAGTGCCACCTGAACTCTACAGCAAATGAAAGATGCCTGTAGAATTTGGTAGGGCAAGTGTGATACCCCACCCACTCTTCTGATTGGTAATAAAAAGGTACATTTACTTCATCAAGCACTATGTCAACAACATTTTCTAAGAAATGTGCACTTCTTGGTTCAGTTCATGTATCAAACAGACACATTTCTGGCTCAGGAACTGCATGCAAGACCAGAAGCATGTGCTGGAAAACCCAACTCAAAGCTTATCCTTTTCAATTTTTAAAATCTGAGGGTTCAAGTGAACCAATGCCTGAAGCATTCCAGGCAGAAGCCATTTATCATTGATCATTAACCTTTGTTCTAAGGAAAACTTGAAGAATACACTTACCATAAAATGTCAGGTACCCAAAGAGAGCAGACATTAAGTAAATTAGGAAACTCAGACCAATTCCTGTGACAGTCACATACTGCATTCTCCTTTTGGATGGGCTAAAATGGAAAAAAAAAAGGAAATTAGTGTTGCTTTATCTGTATTGAGGATGATTAAACATAGTAAAATCTATACAGCACCTTGCCTTTCATAAGGAAGTATTGGCCTAATTAAGGCCACTGAGCATTTGCTGAGGTCTGTGCTGTCACTGATATTTTGGGAGTTTAAAAGTATTTTTAATCTGGTAATTAAAAGGGCATTTTCCAAGCAGACAATTAATATTATCCCCATCTTGTAGGGAATTTAGACATCTCAGTGTCTCTTTTAAATGAAAATTGGGATTTACACAGGATGGTATCTATTCAGAGCCAGGAACAGAAACTCTGTCAAAAACCCTCACTGGATCCAATATGGCCAAATGCAGATTCAGCTACAGCCATAAAACTTAACCATTAAAGCACCTTAGCAAATGACCTTTTTTCCTCCTGATTGTCCAGGACAGACAATATACTGACATTGATGATGGAACCACATTTGCTACTTTTCTTTCCTGTAAGAGAGAAGAAGCCAGTGCAAACTAAAACCGTGCATTTCCCAAAACCATGAAAGCTCCTTAGTTTGCAGTGTTTGATGGCACTGATTTAAAAATAAAAATTAGTGAGGATTAATTGAGGGAAAATATTACAAAAAAGGTTACAATTATATTTCAATATTGCATGTGCTCTCATACATTACCTTTGGAGCTCACAATAGATTGGCAAGACTGAGGTATGGCACAGAAAAGAGAAGGCCATAGTTGGTATTGCATAAGCACTCTAAAACAGAAAGAAAACATCTTGTAAGTTGTTTGCTATTACTGCTGGTTGGAAAAATATCTGGATGAACTCACAATTCAGCTCAAGTGTTGGAAGTCAGTGGAATTATTTCCAGATTAACGCTTTGAGATAAATCTCCACAACACAGAAACAGCATCTCTAAATCAGTTCACAAAAATTCAACCTTTTCAAGTCATGTAAATTCAAGTGGTCATTGCTCAGTTTCATCATCAGGAGCAGTCATGCTGCCTGTAAGCCAAAACCTGAAAGATTCTTTTTTGAATACACTGAAGCCAAGTACTTATGGAGAAAAAGCAGGATGTGTCCCACAGCCACAGGATCATTTGTGAAATTCTCTTAAGAAGTTTTCCCAATTCTCATATCCATGGCTACCTGTCAAATCACTGATTCCTTCACCCTGACCGGTTTTTGTGATTACTCCTTCAGAAAAATTTGGATACAGCATAAAATAGAACAGAAAATATTAACAGGAAATATAACATGCCTTGGGATCTGAAGTTTTAAGACAGTTATGTAATTAAAGATGCAACCACACAATTAGTGGTGTATTATTCCAAAAACTTGCAATAAAAGAGATGAATCATCTAGTACAGCTTACTACAATTGCCAAGTGGAATAAACTGAACTAAAACAAACATTTTTGTGCTGCAATGCTCAGGTCTGTACTGGTAAAGATATGCCACTTTCTATTGATAAAACTAATTTTAATAAAGAAGTAGAGGTGAGTCACATGATCCTTCAAAGCACAAAAGGCCCAGATCTCATGGCAGACGTTTCTGGTCAAAGCACCATTTCTTCTTTGATCTACAGATAACATTTGTCTCATGTTTGCGTTGCCCAAGAGGGTTTTTTTTTTCCTTCCCCTTCCCTTTTTTCTTGGGAGGGTAGGGGTGGACTTTGTTTTTTCAGAGAAATGCAGCCATATCCCTCCTACATCCCACTACAGGGCTATCCCAGATTTAACTTTACCTTTTTCCCTTCCTCTTCATCCCAGAGACCAGGGTTCTACATGATACTTCCTCTCCTGCAAGCCTTGATGGGTGGTGATATGATTTAAATGCCACGTTAATTAACAAATACCAGAGCTGGCACCCAGTGAGGTACACAAGATTGCATCAGGCCTGAAGAATTAGCTTCAGGTAAGGAAAAACTAAGGTTAGGTGCAGGCAGTGTCAGGAAACCTGCTCTACCCTGCCAGGAACTCAGAGCACACAGCCAAGTAGCACCCACCATGTTAAGTTGGTTTGATCTGACTGCATGATGAGGCTGACCATTGCTTCATCTGTTATACTTTTTTTGGTCCTATTTCCAAAATATTTTCATAAATGCTAACTTGGACAGTCAGTCTTCATAATAAAAAAAAAACCTGAGACTGGATAACACTTGGCAGCAGGTACAGAAAACATTCCAGCAGCCCATAACGAGTTTTACACAAGGACAGCTTACCCTGGGTAAGGTTTAAACCCCAATTTTTAAAAAAACACCACCCCCCTTTAAGTTTGTGTATTGTTAATAGAGATTACCTCTTTCGAAAGATGAAAGAGCTTTGCTTTACAATCCCCAGTAGAATTTGAAACCTGTAAAACATAAACGCAAAAAAAAAAAAAAAAGCATAATGAAAGAATAAGCCCAAACCACAGACATGAAACTTTTCAGTTTCTGTGATGATTAATAAAAGAAGGAATTTAAATTGCAAGCCATTCTGAAAGTGTTAATGTAAAAAAAGCATTACAGTTTACTAGTAAAATTAGAACTTCAAACCAGCATGCACTCTACCTGTAAAGTCTCTATGGCACTACTCAGAGGTAGAGGACAAGGGATCGACCATTTTTTAATCATAACCTGCAAAGACAGCGTATTTCATGTATGAATGACATCCTGAAAATCAGTTTTCAATTTAGATACACAAAGCTGAAGTATCAGCCTGCTGGAACACACAGCAGGGAGCTACACCCCCAGTAAATTACCAGGCCTGCCTGGCAGACAGGCCACCAGAAGGAGACTTGACAGAAAAGCCTGTCAGTGCCATTCCATCCAGCTGCTCACCCCGCACAGCTGGCAGCCTTATGGCCCAGGGATCTGGAGGTGGGGCACTGCAATGGGCTCTGACATGAGCTGAAACAAGCAGCACTCCCAGCCACCCTCCCTGGGCTCCACAGCAAGGGCCTCCCAGCCAGAATTGCCGCTGCGTTAGCGATCCCAGGCTCGCGCCCCGAGCACACCAGCCCTGAACAGAGATAGAGCAGAGCCTAGGGCTAATCTTAAAAGGCAGAAACATATGGTTTGGACCAGAAAGCAAAGGAAAAACAATAAATGCAATTACTGTCCCAGAATGTCATTGGGCCTTCAGCTACACCCTGCTGGTTTAGGGACTGCCAAGTAACAGGGCTGAAAATCAAAGGGAAATTAAAATAAGAAATGTTACCTCCTTTTTCAGGAGCCCAGTTTAAAATGATAGTTGCATTGCTCTCCTCACCCTAATTAATTTCCTATTGTAGTTGCCTGGCTTTAGAGGTTATAATTCTTTTGAAGCCTAGAGCAAATAATTAAAAACTTAATTAAAGACTCAGATTCACCAGAAGAATAACATGGAAGGGAGCTCTTCTCCTGGCTCAGAGAACTGTGTTTTGCTTGCTGCCAAGTGGTGCTTCCCAGAGGATTAGATGCTCCCTCTTGTCACCAGTGCCAGGAGAGGCAAACAAATGTTACCTCTGGCCCAAATGTGGGGAAAGAAAACTGTGGGTACACAGCAGGCTGAGTGCATTGTGGCAGTAATATATCTTAAATTGCACAAGAACAACTCACTCAAGGTATGGAATTAGGTGGGAGCCTGCTCAGCAGCAGCCTGCAAACACCAAACACTAAAATATAATTTGGGCCTGTGTTGTATTTAAAAGCACCCAGGCAGGGGCAGGCTTTGAAGGCTCCAAAGAAGTCAGCTTTGTGGGAACTCTGTCTAAAGCTGGAATAAGTTCCTGAGCACTGAAAAGGGGCATGGAGCTGAAGGGCATGGTTTGGGGAGAGGAAAATGTCCCTGGCAGAGGTGAGGGAAAGGTTTCCTGCAAGCTAAAGAGCAAAGATATATTTAAACATTTCACAGGGAGGACCAGACAAGCCAAACCTAAAAGGCTGGAGAACATTTTTCTAAAATGAATGTAATACAGGTTAAGAACAGACTGAACTGGAAATAAAAGACGACAAAATAAAATGCACTAGGTGCATTCAAAAATCTCTACTTGTATTTGCCCACCTGATGAATTATTCAAATATCTTTGGGTTTCCAATGTAGTCTAATTGGAGGTTCCCCAACAGGAAAGGATTTTTAAGCTGGCAGCACAGCCCAGTTAGGCATGCAGGCACCACAACCCTCTTCTAGAACTTCAAGCCTATTTCATATCAACATTCTTTTGAGTATAACAGACATTTAGTTTTAAGTGAAAAAAAGCTTAATAATCAAGAGAGATTCTAGTGGAAAAGGAGCATTTTAAGTCCACACCAAAAACATTGCTAAAGAATCAAGTTAGAGGTTCAAAATGTTCTAATATTCTCAGTGATTTTTTGTATCCTGCAGAGGGAAAACAGGAATCCCTTTATTCCAGCAGGACTGACAGCACTCAGCAAAGGGGCTGTCTGTGTATAACATCATTCATTGTATATGGCAGGTTCCCAATGTGCAACATGTTTTGTTCTGGGGACATAAACAAGAGATTTAGAAAAACACCACCAGCAATCATTAACACCTTTGTTGAACAAGCTACCAATGATGCTGTCTCCACACACACACAAAAATAAAAATCTGTCTCTGCGCTTCACCAATATTCGATATAGAAAGAGAGGAGGCAATAAAAAAAAGTTTAACAATCACAACTTCTTTTCCCTGAGGATTCAAATCAGGGCAGCATTCAAAAATCAGAAACAAAAGCACTCAGGACCTCACAGAATCTGGCTTTGAATTAATACGTATACACACTTGTTTCTCTCCTAGATCAGCTCATCTCAGTGTTTGCAATATTTTTGCAAGTGAAGCCTAGAACCAGTTTATTTGCTTTAAAGGTAGAGATACTGAGGCACAGAGAGGACATGTGTGACCTGCCCAGGCCCCAGAGCAGAGCCCAGAACAAAGAAGTCTCCAGCCCTTTGCTCAGTGCACTCCCTGACCAGACTGACCAAGACATCTCTTTCCTGCAGGCTGCAGTAAAATTGTGGCTTGCTGGCAAAAAGCTGAACAGATGGTGTGCACTTGAAAAGGCACAGAATTACTGTATATGCAAAATATAATTATATCACTTCCATATGACTAACACAGTTCTCTTCTGGAACAAATTAAAACATATCTGCCACACAGAAATTAACAGTGTGCAAACTAAAACACCATTTCAACAGCACATATCACCCACTTCAAAGCAATTAGATATGAAAACTAAACCACATTTAATGCCTTTGACTTTCAGGGCCTGAACAAGTCAGAGGGAATATTCTGTCAAGAGTATTGGTTTTCTGGAAATACCCATAACGGCTTTTAAAAATTTTGACCTCAGTTAGATTTACTGTGGCTGCTGCTTTGCCATTTAACAAGAAAGAGTAAGGACACAAATGTAACCATTTCATAAAAAACCCAGCAGTCTGCACTCCTTCATTAGCACTTTCTACTCACTTTCTAGACAGAGAATCAAAACTAAAATCTAGTTTAAATCATCCCAGCTTGGCATGGCTGCACACAAGTCATGCTTACACATTTGCTTTTCCAGGGACTGCAGTTGTTTTCAAATGCATCCACCCATTATAACAGCTTTCCTCAGAGATCCATACACATTCCCTTTGAAATCCAGGAGCTGAACTGGTTTTAAAACCCTTGCAACTTGCTTCAACCAAAGGTCTATGTCAGTATTATAGTTAGTGCTTTTCCTCACCCTTTTTTTTCCCAGTTTTTTTTCTTTTAAAGATAAATTTTGGGAGAGAGGTCAAAAGTTAAGGTAATTTATAAATATTACAAATGAATTTCCATTAACTCTGGAGAGGCTGTGGCTGCTTCTCAACGTTCAGCTTAAGAAGAATACTTCCCAAGGTCCTACAAACACTGCAACCCTCCAGGGATACCCTAGGGAGATGTTTTGACAGCTTTGAAGTTTGGTTTTATCACATGGTTTAGTTCCTAATGGATTGCCTTGGTCTCCTGGATGGCATGTTTGTTCAACTTGCCTTCAACTCTGTTTATCCCTTTGTAAAACAGGTATTAAATGCAAGTCAATGCAAGCCACAATGACAGGGCAGAGGGGGAACATTTTTGCCAGGCTCCCAAATAAGATCCAAATAGATGACAGAGTGAGAGTTGCTCAGTTGTACCACATATTACACATGTGCATTAACATAGTTTTTTCCCTGTAAAAAGAAAAAAAGTGCAACTTAAAGGCAGATTTTCTCTCTTAGATCTGCCTAGCAGGTCTCACTTTTGATATTTGGAAACATCTACCTCACAGGGGCCTTGAGAGGGTGAACGTCAGGGTCAAAAACCCCCATATGGCTCAGAGAAAAGAACTTTTCCTTTCAGCTGGAAAGGAGAATAAGGTCATTGACTTATTAATGAATCTTGTAAACTGCCTTAATGAAGTTCTAGTTTTCTTTGCCTTTTTCTGAACTCTGTCACTCCATTACACATGTAAATTTAATTTATTTGGAGTATATTAAATTTTCTTCTGCACTAGTTGCAGTAAGTAATAGTCAGAAGTTAAGAAAACAGAATTCCATTCCTCTGCTAGTAGGGAAACAAAAATATATGTGCCAGCTCCCTTTGCTGCACCATCAGCAAAAAAAAGAGAATTGTGATATATACCAGCCCAAAATATAATTATTTTAAATCTTTTCACATGCTTGGAAGTTCACACACATTTCCAAGCCTCAGCAGAACAAATGTAATCTGTCTAAGCAAGCACATTCTAAACTTGAAGAAAATTCTAAATTTCACATAAAAAGTTAAGGGGGACGGGAAGATAATTAATTTCAAAACAGGCTTGTGAAAACATTCAAACAATAAGGAAAAAAAAAAAAGATAAGCTGTGCAGAGATTTTTAACTTACCACAAGAGTGAAGTACACCATAAAGAAAAATGATAAACTACTTGTGTAGCCAAGAAAGCCTGTAAAATAACAGTAAAAATAAAAGAGAATTTATAAGGAAAGTGATCCTAATGTACAGCTAAAGCTTTACATTTTAGGCATGTTTTCTATTACAGGGCTTGGTATCTGGGGCTTAGGACTCAGAATAACAACATTCCAACTGCCTGTCACAGATCATTTATGTAGTTTTGTAGGGCAGAATTAGAACTGGCTTACCACTAATGGCATGCTGTAAGTAAATGCAGCTCTTTAATGTTCTGCTGTAAAGATTTTATTTTAGTATTGCAGACAAAATACTACTGCAACCCAAGTAATAGGTTAACTAGGCAGGGCTGGAAGGCAGAACACACTGCAGCAACTGAAGTAATCACCACCACCAGCAGCCCCCTGCCAGCTTAAATAAATAAATAAATAACCCATTAAGGTTTTAAAGTCTTCAACTGTAATTGCTACTAAAGTAGAACAATATTCGCTTCTCTCCTTTAATTACTCACCAATTTTAGGAAGAAGGGCAAGAGGAAAAACAATGCAGACTGAAGTCAGCAGCAGCAGAACTCTCCCGTCGAGGTACCAAGACCTGTTGGAAAATCTATTTAGGATTGATACAAAGCTCAGGAGTCCTGAAAATATGTTCAATTTAGAAATGTGATCTGAGACAAAACAACCACTAGGACAAGAAAAAAATAATTTCCTGTCTCACTTGTTATTTACATGAATTTGTGCTCCTAGTTTCTACACTGATCAAAAACAGAGCTCCTGGATAATGAGGGAGCAGAGCATCATTCCATAAGAAACCAGCACTGCAGGCAGTGTTCCACAGGCAAGTGTCTGCATGGCCCAGGGGTCTGATGTGTTCCAGTTTGTTTCTCAGCAGCACAATATGCAAATCCCTGCCTTCATCCACACCAATGATCAGAGGGAAGGGTATTTCATACTCTACAGATTTCCAACAGAAGTACTTACACTGCACACTGTGTGTATCTAAAACTGAGCTGCATATTTACACACCTGAAGAAACAGCAACATCAATCCCCACTCACTGCTGAGCTTCCCTTCCTTGCACATATCCATGAAAGAAGTAAAGGACAGAAGAGATGGAAATTATGCTGATGAGATCTGGTAGAATGTTTATACATAAAACCACACATATTAAAAAAGCATTGTAGAGGCACATGAAGTCCTCACACATTTAAAATCTATCTCAGGTATCAAAATCCCATCTCTGCAGTGAGGAAAGCACAGATGGATAAGTTGTTAAGTAACAGAAACATCTTGAGGGTGGCTGCCCTGACTTGGCAATAACCATATCCTGTACTGATAAACATCTTGCACATCAGCCTCTGACTTTACCACCTATAAACACCCTGACTTTTGACCTTCCAGTTTATTTAGCCCAGGATATGGTTAGCACCTAATAAACAGGCAGCACCTCAAGTTACCATAAGGAAAGCACCATAACACCTGTGTTAAAGAAGAATTATCATACAGATATATTCCCTACTGCCATACATCATGGACAGCCACTTGTGTCATTGTTTGGAAAAAAGATGTAAGTGAACAGAGAAATTTCAAGGTTGAGGGCATCTTCACTGTATCAAACCCAAAGTAACCATTAGGTGACAATGTCTGTATTAAAAACAAGTCAAAATACATCATTCTTCAAAAAGTGTATTATTAGCCTAACTTTGCTACTGCTACAGTGAAGAAGCAACTTTGCCAAGATCAGCTTCTTGCTGTAGCATTTATTCTTCATGTTTTTATCCTTCAGCATTCATACCTGAATTAACTTCTTCTTTTCCTTTCTCCTTTCCTTTCCTTTCCTTTCCTTTCCTTTCCTTTCCTTTCCTTTCCTTTCCTTTCCTTTCCTTTCCTTTCCTTTCCTTTCCTTTCCTTTCCTTTCCTTTCCTTTCCTTTCCTTTCCTTTCCTTTCCTTTCCTTTCCTTTCCTTTCCTTTCCTTTCCTTTCCTTTCCTTTCCTTTCCTTTCCTTTCCTTTCCTTTCCTTTCCTTTCCTTTCCTTTCCTTTCCTTTCCTTTCCTTTCCTTTCCTTTCCTTTCCTTTCCTTTCCTTTCCTTTCCTTTCCTTTCCTTTCCTTTCCTTTCCTTTCCTTTCCTTTCCTTTCCTTTCCCCCTTTCCTTCCTTCCTGGTGGATGTTCACATGGCAGAGGACATAAGGATAATGCACTCTGTGTAGATGTGGCACCTCTCTTTAAGTCTCCTGATTCTAAACATGCAACAAACCCACAGCTGCCATCGAGGTTCACAAGCTCAGCTGAGCAGACAGAAATTTATTGTGGTTACTTTATGGTAAATGAAGAAACACTTGTGGGTGAGGGGGGGAACAGAGAGGAAAGCACCAGCAAGGAAATGAAGGAGAAAAAGTAATTTTTACACTGCTTCATTTTGGAATACCAATTCTTATACTTAAAAAGACCTCAAAAAAAACCTGCATAGTGGACTGGTTATTGGAAAATGTGTCTATTTTCTCCTCAAAATGTTGTTGTAAAAAACCACTTATTTTCCAAATGTTTTGATAATGCCTTTAAAATCAATCTGATCTGTAAATTTAATCCTATATGATAAAAGCATTCAAAATATGAAATAAAGAATATAAATCCTTGACTCTGCTGAAAAAGCTTTGGCATGCAGATGTTTCTCCTCCCTCCCCCATCTTTTAAGTAAAAGCAGACATTTATAAATCGCTTTAATTTCATTCCTGAATTCAACAGAACAAGATATTCATATGTTCTAAATTAGGATCTTACTCTCAGTCCATATCAATTATACAATACACAAGCAAGACAACTTAATTGCATCAATCACATCCTCTGACAGGGTCATTAAATGTTAACAGAGGACCCACAAATTACAACTTTTTAACGCGATCCTCATTTGAAACTATGGTCATGTCATCAGAACTATGAGGAATTCTTGTCATGCAGACAGAAACATCTCCACTCAATATTTGTAAGTGTTCATATTGTATGGTTTTGTTTTTTAAAAAGACATGAGGATGTGTTAGACTGGCTCTGAGCCTTTCGAACACACGCACACCTGCTAACCTTTATCTATAAAAATAATTCAATGCACAAAACATTCTTTCAATGGGTTTCCCAAATGTACAGCTCGGGAGGGTTTATGCATATAAAATACTTTCACAGATAGTTGAACTGACACTTTTGATACATCCTAACTACAGTTCAGAGAAATTCTGCACCAAATGAAAGCGCATCAGATGCTACAATGACTTAACAAAAACAGTTGTGCAACCACATCTGGAAACAAGTGGTCCAGGTAAATAAGCTGAATCAAGCTATTCAATATTTATGCCCTTTGCATAAATAAGTTGCTGCTTAGGCTTGGTATTTGATTACCTATTTTTGTTGAACAATTTCCTACAATTTAAAATGTCTGCTAGTAAAAATGTACATTTAACATCTGCAAAAAAAGGCACAGAAACAAAAGATTATGATCTACCATGGCCATTAATATGGCAAAAGAAATTAAATATACACATGGGCATGCATGTGTGCATGTTCCTGGAATACTGCTTGACCACTGCACTAGAACAATTTGCTTGGACAAATACTAGAGGAGGGAAATCGTGTTAAATAAATTGTGTTGATTGACGCAAGAACTCCAATTTACAGAGGCAGAAACTGGATGAGACCAGGCTGCCAATCACCTAACCACTGGAGCTGTGGTTAAGATTCCTATGGACAATCTCAGCTCTTTCTAAATGCAAAGTTGGACTTCATTCCCATCTCAAACTGTAATTTCAGCTAAGGAAGCAGAGTGGGTGTTGGCAGAGCTGACAGATCACTGAGGATTACAACAGCTCAGGTGATTTGTAATAAACAGTTCAACACTGTAACCTCTCTGTGTGTTCACATCCAGGAGAGCTGAGGTACAGACAAAGCTGTTGGGAGCATTATCCCACAGGCACCCTAATGAAGAAGTTTTCACAGTGCCTTTTTCAGACAGAACAACGCTTTGAGCAGCACGTGGGACCTCCAGGTTCTACCTACAAGGACTTTTCTTAAGCTGCTTGTTTCAGAGTGTATCTTTGCTGAAAGAAAGGTCACTTTGCATAAACAGAGCTGACATAAAATTAAAGCAGTAGTAAGATGTTAGATGCTACATTTGGGGCTGGACAGGCTGGAATACACGCAGCAGATACAGCAGCAGCTCAACACCTCTGTGTGTGGAGAGTGGGGTTGAAGAATGAGCTTAAAAGAGAAGGTTACAGCACCCAAATGAAAAGCTGATGACTACCACAGCTGGAAGAGATACATTAGCAGACTAAAATTAACATAACCATACATAAAATGTAATTGTTTAGAAAAAAAGAGAAAACTGATAAAAAACCTTACTAAAACTGTGAAGGCCAGGAGGGCAGAAAGACAGAAAGCAAGACTACAGCCACAATTCATTTCTCAAACTCATTAAAAAAGTTGTAAGTGACAAAGTAGAAAATGAACTAAAGTACCTTTAAACAAACTGATTTCACACTTAAAATTCACCCACAACATTCAGGAATAATACAAGCATCACAGAGCCTTGAGACAATTTCACCACATTTCAATCCAGAGCAAATTTTGAGCTGAAAACATCTGAAAATAGCAATTTGGGGAAACAGCCATAATGCAATCCAAGGTACACTGCTATGAATGACAGCAGCACTGGAACAACTCAAACAAGATATTTCAGTGCTGAAGCTGCAGTGTTTGCCTTAGCACAGGCACAGATTTCTTGTGACAGTCCTGATGGAAGTGTGAGGGACACACCCCTTGCAAACAGCTTTACAGCTCAACTGCGAAAAATAACTTCTTTACTGGGAGCCAAGTTTAGGAATTATAAACCAAGTCTGGAAACCTGGCATTTTTCCCAAGACAAGTCCAATTACTTGAGCAAGACAACAAAATATTTCAGTATAAATGCCTGCCATTTTTAGTGATTTTGAAATATGCGAAGCGATAACATGACAGCAGTGGAAATGTTTCTTCTCCTCTCCGTCCAGTACCTTCCTGCTTCCCCTTTTAAAATATCACAGAAAGGAGATTCCTGTAGATGGAGTTTTGCCACTGACTTTAAGGTCGTCAGATGGGAAATCGCCATGAGGAAAGAATCACGCTCTGTGTGTGTGTGTGTGCTGCAAAAGGCTTGCACTTGCCAAATACATTTCATATTCCAACAACTCACGTAAATGACTATTTATTTTCACATGTGGGATCAGAGGGAAGTGTCAGTACCCATGTCCTTCAGCAGTCCTGAACCCCTTTTTTTATTCAAGACAAACACAGAGTGCACGAAGCATTTTTCTTACCCACTCTCGGCTCCACTCAACAGCCCCGCAACAGCCCCAGGAAGTTCAGACTTCACAATTAACAGATAAGATGACATGGCTGCAAACAGAAGCAGGACAGATTTAGCAGAGGAGCAGCAGCATCTCAGCCAGCACGGCTGGACCGGCGTGGTTACGCCTGGAACATCTCAGCTCTGTGTGAGACACTGCGGCACCAGAACCAGAATTTATTTTCTCATGTACTTCCTTTAAAAATAGCTGCAAGTATTGCACTGATGTCAGCTAATGCCTCCAAAGAGACTGTTACAATGTGAGTCTT
Source organism: Orthonyx spaldingii (assembly GCA_013397795.1). NCBI lineage: Eukaryota > Metazoa > Chordata > Aves > Passeriformes > Orthonychidae > Orthonyx > Orthonyx spaldingii. The sequence goes on along the minus strand of VZTJ01001091.1, from coordinate 174,470 downwards.
GAAACAAGGAAAACATAAGTCAAAGGACTAAAAGGCAAAACAATATAATATATAGGCCTGCCCTTCTACCTGGGAATACAGACCTACAGGCTAGAGACAGACTACAAGGCTGCAGCACTCCTCCTTCCTCTTTATGAGACATTATTCATGATGAGAGTAAATAATATTTGTTTTTCTCAATACAATAGGGTTTTTTAAAGACTCAGTTTTCATGGTTGTTCAATTGCTGTTGTGCTAAATAAATATAAGAGAGAAATTCAAACACAAGAAAAGGACTTGAAAGGGTTTTTTATATCCTGCAAGGTTTGGTCCTCAGAGCTAAGAGGATTATCAGTGACAGATCCCTACTTCTCCTGATAAATCCATCACCAAGAAGATCCCAACAATAACATCAAGTGCAGGAACTGTGAAACAGAAGAGAAATTATTAGCTACTCTTACAGGAGTGCTGACTTGAAATTAAGTGGTTTTAATTCTATTCAGCAGAAAGCAATGATGCACACATGGAAATCCAAAAGCTCCTTCACAGCATCACTTTTCCCCATCACTAAATAAAGTGATCAAAGGCATGAATGAGAGGGTTTTTAAATCCCAATTTATGCTAGTCTGATACCTTCACATACTATTCATGTCGCTTTTTTATGTAAGCAGCAGAGAATTACTCAGAAAAATCAAGCTTTACAAACAGCCTCAATGAGCATCAAAGCCTGCATGAAACTCATTTCCATTCTGCAGCAGCAAGTAATTTTAGTAACATGTCATAAAAAGCTTAGTTACATTCAATCCCTGACAAAAACTCATTTGTTGTATTCAAATTTTACTGTTCTGTATTTAGCAATTCTTTCCAATTTTACCACAGTGTATTTATTCATGCTTTAAAATTAAAACATACATTTTGAAAAGGCAAACCAGCAAACTTTCATAAACTGATATTTGAATAAGTTTGTGTGGAGTTTTTTATTTAAGGAATGTTTTGAATTTTAAAAGATGTGTGGACTCAGACACTGCTGTACTACAGCAGCTACTGCTAAATTCTGAAGAAAGGTAAGGTGGTCTCCACAAAGAAAGAGAATTCTATTAATGCAAAGTGACATCTCCCTACCGCAAGGTTAAATTAAAACCATTTGGTAAGTCACTAAATAAGGAAATATTCACTTCTGCATAATTAAAAGCTCTGTTTTTCCCAACATTCACGTGTATTCAGTGACATGTAGCTGCTGATTGTGTGTGCTGAAGTACTTATCTGCTGTCCTGATTTACTCTCCTACAACAGAATGTAGGTTCAACCAGAGAAAATTACAGCATGCATATTTCTAAGTCACTAGAATTTGTAAGTAAATTAACCCAATTTTTCATGCTAAGTTGCAGGCAGATGCATATTTCACTCTAATTTTTTAAAAAACTAAGTGGGAGACGAGGGAAAGGAAAATTCCTCTAAATTGCAATTCAACGTGATTTATCCATTAGCCTTCTCTCCTATATGATACTTTATACAAGCAAGTCAGAATTTTCATATATTTATGACCTTCAGAAAGATTTCAAAACTAGTTCTTTTGCAGTCTCCACTGCAGAAATCTTCAAATTAATTTCCAGATCAGATTTCCTCCAATATGCAATCTGTCACTCTGCCCTTGCATTCCTATTAGCCTCTGGCTAATCACTTGATCACTTATCCTTTGTTGCTCACTCTTTGTTTTTGAGAGGGGTCCTATTTCACTGAATTCCACTCCTAAGGAGGGAGCCAGTTGTGCACCAAGAAACTTGTGCATGCTGAACATTTGTGTGCATCTTTCTTCCTTTCTCTGGGCATATGGGAAACAATCTCACATAGCATTTTTTTCCCCTGTTTATATTCTCTTGTTTGTTTTACAAGATGAATAATGAATAATAAATAATTTTATTTATATCCTGATGCTTAAACAAGGCCTGAATCTTGTAGATGAATCTGAGCAGGATGCCCATGCTTAATACAATTTAAAAAGCCAAATCCTGCTTTTAGTTCATTTGCAAACACAGTTTTAATTCTCCTCAGGAGGAACAACTCCCTGTAGCTTTATTTGGCATGAAGACACAAACCACTGTGTAACTCTGCAACACACTACAGAGTGAGCAAAAACATGGTTTGCTTGTTTGTTTGTTTGTTTAAGATGAAACTAAAACAAGAAAAACTAAAACAATATGACAGTCTTTTTCTCCTTGAGGAATGAAGAGCATGCAATGTGACAGACAAAAAGTCATGTATCCTTTGCTCCAAATAACAATTTGTACCTCACTTCCCTGATGCCCCCCACGACCAAAGCCACGACAGGTTGTGCTGTACAAATTAAGTGTCAGCTCTCCTTGGCAGCCTTAATGAGCTACGGAAGGAAGAGGTTACCCAGCCATGAGACTGAACTGGGACACAAGTGAACACAACAAAAAGCACACAAAGTGCTCTGATTTACCCCACTCTGGAATACTGACATGAGACACCTATTCCAGCACTGAGGGAGACAGGGCTCCTGCAGAACAAACCACGTGCAACAGTGTTGTCTGAGGCTGGGATGCCACAAGGACTGAACCAGAACTACATGGGCAACCTTCACATGGTCACTTCCTAATTTTCAGGTCCTGAACTTGCATTTATTATGCCAGTTTTACGTAATTTTTAGTATGCACCAAGAGCTACTTGATGGAGAGCTAAGCAGTTCTGAACTTCTCAACAGGCCTTGACACGCCAGAACTCAGCAGAAATGAAAATTATATTAATACTACATTATTCAGTAGACTTACACTGTGTTGAAAGCAGCAAGAAATATTGCTCTTAAAATGCCTATCACTTTGCCATGTTCTGAAAACTTGGTATTAGCTCTTGGACAGAAAAAACAAAAAGTTCATTAAAATATAAAATAGAGTACTTGCTTTACACTTCCATTACCACAGCCTGCAGTGCCACCATGAGCTGTGACTCTCTATAAATACACACATCATGCATTCATTACACAAAATGTCTTTGCTGTGCTGCGACATTGCTTAAAACTGAGCATATGTGTCCTTGCCTGAAAAAGCAGTTGCTAGAGAAAAGGTTGTTTTTTAAATAGTCCTCAAAACACCTCTTCTGAGGCAGCCCAGTCTTAAAATGTGAGTGGCTCTTGGGTTAGCAGAAAAAAAAGTGTAACTTTTTCTTCTTGTCCTACCCAAAAAGAGAGCAAGTGCTTAAGTCCAAGCAATGACACCAATGATGTAAAATAAACTTGTATGTAAACATAAAATTTATGTGATAAATCTCTTCAAATAATTTCACTGAAGGGACTAACTCTTCTGGTTAGCTTTTCCTCATCTGCCACTGTAGATTATCATATTAGAGTCCTATGAAAGATGTCTTGCATTTTTAAGCACTGTGCACAGATGGAAACAAATTTCCCTCCAAACCTCCTACAGGAGAAGACAGGGCAGGTACTATTTTTAATATTTCCTCTTAGTGAAAGCTTAAAAAAAAAATGTTGGGATGATTTATTTGGTTTTAAATGTAGATGTAGAATGGAGTGTGTGACAGAAGATGCAATCCAAGAACTGAAACAGGTTGTCAACTTCTTTGTTTGTCTTCCATAATTATTATGGAGCCTCATCCTGATGAATTTCTGCTCCCCTGCTTCCTTTTCCTTCTATCTTTAGGTTTTACCTGAACTAGTCTGGAACTTACCTATGGCAAACTTAAAAAGCAAACAAAAAATCCTTCTTATTCTACATGAAACACACAAGCAGCAGATTTATTTTGGTAAAACTTCATTATAATTTTAAGTGTACATTTATGCTAAAAGAATAGAAAAGTTTCCTACGTTGCTCATCACATATTCCATAGTACAGCTGCAGGTTGGGATTATTGCTGTTTTGGGGGTTTTTTGTATTATTTAAAGCAAGCTTAATATTCTTTACAATATCAAACCTTCCAAGAACCATTCACTGCAACAGGGAAACACAGGAGCATGGGTCATCAATTGTTAAATTAGTACAGGAGCTGACAAACCTGCCCTTAATTAAGGCAGCTCTGCACTGGAAATCCTCACTTTGAATCAGTCAGGATAATTAGGCTTTCAGGTCAAAAGTAAACTGCACTGTGAAAACAAACATTTGAGTTTGTTTGAAAACAGAATTAGATTTCCCATGCTTAAAGGAAGCTCAGTAATTTCTTAAGGTATTAAGGATGCAGGTCTCAGCATGTAACAAGCTGTATTTTATTTTATTCCTCCATGACTTGCACCATTCATTCATTTTTCAAAGTTTCTGGAGTATTGTTCTCGCTGTTTACACAAAGCTTATTCCCATCCACCCCCTCAGTCTGAAAAAATATTTGCTTTATTTAAATTTGAAACAAACTTTGCAAATACTAAACTGCAGAATGGACGAACTTGGGCGGGAGAAAAAAAAAATAGAAAAAACACAAAAGAAAATGATTTGCAATTTAAAAATGCCCAATTAAGTTGATAAAGAGTCTTTTTAGTGTCTACACATCTCTAAGCAGGCACTCACAGAAAGCACACATTTATATATTTGAATGGGGGGGAGGTAAGTTAAATACTTCATTGTTTACCTCGCAGAAAAACAAAGGGGAGGGGATGTGGAATAGAGCAGGAGAAGGCTGGAGGTTCCCGAGGCGCCGGGCTGCCGGCAGCTCTCCCGGGAAAGCGGCCCAGGGTGTGCGGGGCCGGGCCAGGCCAGCAGATGGTGGTGCTGCTTTTTTAAAATATCTGCTTCTCACAGTGGCTACGCCTCTCGATTGACTTCGGGAAGCTGGAAAAATAGGAACCGCGCGATTGTAAATACATGTTTAGGGTGTCTCACAGTCACAGCAGGGTCTCTGTGATTGTCTGTCACCGTGACTGTGTAACAGGCCATAAAATGCAGCTCCAGAGCAGCATCACCCATTGGAACGAACCCTGTAGCTTCCAGTCACTGCCCACGGCACTGAGGCAGTGCCGAGGATAAAAAGAGCTCCAGGGACATGGAACGAGCTCTTTTCCCATTACTGATTCTTACAAAGAAGGAAAACGTGTACCTTTGAGGACACTTTAACTCCAGAATATGGAAACAAAAAATCAAAAAGCACCAGTTATAGAAATTACACTGAATTGAACCGTATTTGTACGAGGAAACAAATAATTCTTTGTAAAATTAAGATAGCTGTCTGGAAAGCTTAGTTCCAAAGAATGACTGCAATGGCTATCTGGGTCCAAGCCAAGGCATGTTATCTGAAGAAACTGAAAAGAAAAAAAAAAATTATATTGCAAAACCACCTCACGGAGACCACCTAAGCTACACGGCAGTACCACAGGTTCCACTGCAGCACTTAATCCCACTGCTAATAAATCTTAAATAATTCAGCTCCTGTTCTCAGCGGTTTGGGCTGATGTTTGTGTGTATCACAGCCACCCTCTGGGCCCAGCCACACCTCAGGCAGCAGTGACCCTCAGCTGCTGGCAGCCCCAGCCCTGGGAAGCACGCTGCAGAACTCCTCATGCTTCCTGCAAGACCTCAGCGCTGGGCATTTGTTAGTGTTGGCAACAGGCTGAGTGAGAGCTGCTCTTGTGCAATACTTTATTGTGTTTGTCTCCATTTTTCCACCAGCCTTGCTAAAACTCAGCCCTTCTCTAACTTTATTGCACATGCTTTAGGAGTCCTAAAGATGTTCTCTTGGGCACATGGCTGTGGGCTGTGCTCCTTTTCAGTCACACCCACATAGAGGACAATTCTAGAAGGAGGAATTGCTGTATCCCTTTCTCCCCTGCTTCAGAAAGCACCTAGGAAGCTCACTAAGCTTCCCTGGCAGGGCAGGGGGAAGGGCTGTGGGATTCCCAGCCACAGCTTTGGCCCACTGTGCCTCATCCATCACTTCCTAGAAGCACAACACTATTAAACAATAGCAGGGAATCCATCCAGCTCCAGTCGCTCCTGGGAAGGAGGACAAGAAGAGCCGGCAGAGCTGTGGAACTCAGCATTTCCCTCTCTCCCTGTGTGCCTCCAGACCTACAAACTCCCCAAGGGCCCTCTCCCTTCTTTGAGGGCACCTGACACCATCTGGAACCCTTCAAGATCCTTTTCTTCACAGCAGGTGAGAAGTGGACATTGGGAGGATCACTCCAGAGAAAGATGTGGGTGACAGGAAAGGGCTGGGAGGAGGGATGAACAAACCTGAACAGCCTGGCAGGTGCAATTTGAAAGTTGCCTTTTCCATCCTGTGCCCTTTGCACCCTCACACACCAACCAGCCCTTCCAGGAACGAGGCAGTTCACATGAAATTAAGCTCTGCTTGTTTACATTAAAGAGCTGCTGGATTGGGTCAAAACCCTGAGAAATGGAATATAAAAATTATAGCACTGGCCATCCCATTCAACCTTTTGGTTCTCCCTCATTAACAAATATCTGTATTGCAAGAACAAGAACATACTGATGATAAGGAAAGCAAGGCAAATGTTCTCCAAGTTTAGTCACTCTAAGCTCTACATATTCTATAAAGTCTTTCGAGTTATAGTATTAAAATTACTTTAATTTACATTTGGATATTGAAAAGTTAATTCACTATCCTGAGGCATCCTTAATTAATCTTGGTACTTTAATGGATTTTGATATCTGGTTTGTGTTACTTGGATTAATTAAATGCCTTCCAAGGGACAATTAAAAATCTGCAGGAAAAGTTGAACACTCATGTTAGAGATGCATGTCAAAACTCCAAACAATGTACCTGAAATCAATCTTTTTTAACCTTGTAAATTCCAAATTTGATCAACTGATGTTTTCCTGCAGCTGTACAAAATTGTGTGGGTTTTTTTTTTCCTTGGGGATCGTGGTAATAGAAAAAGTCAATTCCCCAATCTACACAAATCTCTAAGTGTCTGCAATTAGAACGTCAAATTCAAATCTGCACATTAAGCTTTCTTTTTAAAAAAAAAAACAAAGATGACAAACTGGAAAGCAGAACTATTAAAATGATTACTAAAACACTCTCTCAACCACAAATTAATGGAAATCACTTCTGCACTTAGACTATTTTTAGAAGGGATCAGAGCAAACTTTAAAAAAAGCCCAGACTAGATGCAGATAGTGACAATAACCCTGGTGAAGTTGCTTCATCACAAGCCATCTTTCATTATCTCATACTCTCTAATCACTTCTGAAATAAGATACCAGATGATACAACATGCCCAGGTCTGATGATGGAAGAGGTAACAGAAAACAATTTTATTTTTAGCCTTCCTCTGAAATCAAAGATGTTGACAGAGTCTGGATGTCCGCCCAACAGGCACCGTGGTACTGGTTCCTTCAGCCAGACAGAACAACAAAAAGAGGGCAACACTACAAACCAGCACTCCAGGCAGAGCCCAGGTTTTACTCTTAATCCCAGCATGGATCCCATCCAGGACAAACTCCACAGTTACACCACTCCCATTGAAAATCTGCAGAAGGACCAGAAAGACAAGAAAAATTCTCTTCTTCCCATGCAGTTCTTTAAGAGTCAAGGCTGTGTGAGAAGTAAAGAGAACTGTTCATCTCTTGTTTTTTTTAGGAGCCTGTCAGTCTGCAGTGCAGTCACCTCAGAGCTGGTTCCTGACACGGGGCTGGCTTGGACTGCAGCATCCAGGATAGACCAGTCTGGGGCTCCAGAGTTACTGAGCTGAATTTTATTAAAAATGGCACAGAGAAGGTTGTGAACTGCGATGAGGAAGAAATGAGAGTTGTATTTCCTTTGACAACAGAGTCTTGTACATGATCCCAGAATCTCCAGAACCTGCACTGTGTATCCCTCCTTCTCTTGTACTTCCCTTGTTTATTTAGAGGTCCACTCAAACAGGAAAGGAAATTGAAAGATTTGTTTATTGCTATAGAACATCCTCTAAAACCTGTACGAATAAATAGGCCTTAATCTTGGAATTGCTATGGTCACTCCTGCCTAAAATAAATGCTTGGATTTTTATAGCCATGTCAATTGGGCAGCTTTGGTTATATTGGAACTTTTAGTATAAGAAAATATTCCAAGCTTATCATGAAAGCACAGTTGCTTGGTCTAGTTCTAGGTGCCTACGCAGTGATAAAAAAGAGCAATGATTGAATTGTCTGGACTTGGCAAGTAATCCTAAAGGAAAGAAGAACAGCACTGGAATGCTGTTTCCTTCTATTCGTGTATGTGAACATGAGTATCCCTTCTTGGTGGCAAGAGACAGTGGAGGAAGCTTTCAGATAATTCCCTCATTTAAAAGAAAGCATCTACCACAGCAAAAAAAAATTTTAATTGTTCTATTAGACTTAAAATTGTTCTGTCTACTTTCAGACAATTCCTAAATACTTAGTGACTGTCAAGTATGTGAGCATACCTGAGAAAGAGTTTGAGTACAAAGACAGGGAGTGTTATTTTATTAAAATAAGAACAGTGTAAGTGGACAGCCCACATGATGTTAAGTCAGGAAGATAAATAACTCCCCCAAAAAACAACTTCTTGAGCTAACAAAAAGAAAGCTCCCATTAATGCAGAACACATGAAACATCAGGGCTAAGCAAACATTCACTTGCTGCACAAATCACTAAAAAGCACAAGCAGGTTCCAACAGCAAAATCCAAAACACATGATCTGATAAAAGGCAGCTACCAGATACAGATGTACAGAACAGCAGAGAGGAGATGCTGCTTCCTGAGCCCCTTCCCATGAGCAGTGCAGCCCTAAGGGATGTGCTCCACATCCTGGGATGCAGCAACATCAGACAATGCAGCGCCCAGAACTCCCCATCTGTCCCACAACCACAGCCCTGCTGCTTAGCACCATCACAAAAGCCTCTCCCTTAAGTTTGCTGTCCTTTTAATCACTTTCTTAAAAACACTTTAATTATTGCCTTTGGTGCTCGTGGAGCTTTGAAGCCTGTCACACAGCTAATATTGAGCATATGAAATCTCTTACCTCCAATATTCTGGATAATTATTGTAGTTGCAACAAGGACCTATAAAAAAATTGATTTCTTTAGAAAGGGTAAGGATAACTAAAATCATATGTCTATAGCAGGCATAAACCACATGTGTATTATCTTAAATAGACCAGATGGGGCAGTGGTAACTAGTCCTGAAAGGAAGGGAATCTTCTCCTTAGTGAGGAGTTTAACACATGGAAACCAGCACAATCTAAAATGAACATGGAAGCAAAAATTCTGCCTGAAAATATCACATTTTCATTCTGAGACAAACTAAGAGTAATTATACAGTGAAGCCTGTTCTGCAGAAGATAAGGTTTTTAAATCACTGAAAACATAACTGCATTCTAACAGATATCAGGTGAATAAAACGAAAATTATCATTTACCTCTGAAAAGTCAGCAGAGATTTGTACAAGCTCAAGTGTACTTCCTTACTCCTGAATATTTTTAACTGTCAGCAATGTCACTGTTTTTTTAAACTTGCAAACTAGACAGGCTTTTCTTCAGCACTTGTGATAAGCGGACTGATATGGAAGCAAAAATGATCACAGGCTATTAAAATACGTGTCTGAATCAAAAAAAATTAACTTCCAACTGAAAAAAAAAGCTGAAAGTGGCTATAAATTTTTCCAGTTCAGTTCTAAAATACTATGATCATCAGGTACAGTTTTTCTTTCTACACACTGCTCTTCTTTATATAGGACATTCATAAATGAGTGCTGCCATTAAGTCAACTTGGAAAAAAATTAAGCTACAGTAATGAGAAGTACAAATTTGGTTTCTTGAAAAAAATAATTTCAGATTTTAAATTAATTCAAAGTCAGTTCAAAAGTCACCAAGGGAAGGGAGAGAAAAAAAATATGGTGCCTTGGAATTTGCCAGAGATGGAAACAAATAGTTGACACCTTTGGAAAGGGAGAATCAGCAATCTTCCAACAGCAGAAAATTTCCGTTCTTACAAATCTCAGAAAAATACATTTGAAAGGAAATCACCATAAGGTTGAGTAATTGCTCTACTTCAAGAGCAGTTAACCAATAGTTTACTGTCAAACTAAGCTGCCAGTTCAAGCAAGGTTCTACACTGGCCTGGCTGTATCTTCCCCTGTGTGTGAGGGAGAAGTGAGTACTGCAGTAAGTACTGCTGCAGAGAAGGAAAGCAAAAAAAAGTCATCTGTGCCTGACTGAAGTGAGAAGTGTTCAGGGACAGATGAGAATTCAGAATGGTTGTGGTGAAGCAGAAAAGCCTAAAAATCAACAGGATCAGTTAAAAGCAAGGCATTCAGGTAGCAGATCTCAAAAACAAAGAGTTACTGGATTGCAAAGAGAAAACAGCCTGAGATAACACAATCAAAAGCAGCAAAGCCTGGTTTGCAGGCAAGTTTTAAGAAAAGTGTGTAAATATAAAGATCCTCCAAGAGACAAAGGCAACTGTGCCAGAAAACATGAGTTTACCACGAAAGTTTGGTGAACTTTGATTATTTTATCAAAAGAACTGCTTCCCAACCTAGAAATATTCCAGTGCTCTCCATGTACACTGAAAATAAAAGGCCAAGTAATTTTCAGTGCAGATTATTTAAATTGCAAATTATGAAGAAGTGTATTAAGAAGAATTAAAAAAAAATAACACGTTGACTATGATGTGAGAAGCTGTGAGATCTCCTTCACTTAAGATTTTAAATAACAGATTAGACAAACATCTGCCAAGAATGTTTAATGTAAGTTCAGCCCTGCTCCAGGGTAAAGGCAGAATTTAGTCACATTTTAGGTTCTCCTTAGGCTCTAAATTTCTATGACTTTTTCAAGTAATGGCTTATGGTTAATGTGTACAGAACAGCTCCTGTAAAAAATAACTGTATCTTATACCTGGCTATTATCAAGGTTATTATCTCTTGAGGTCAATCACTTCTTAATCTGATCAATAAATATTGATCCTCAGACTACACTCATCTGCTTATTAATGCTGATGGAAGCCTTACAAACACCTGATAGCTCAGGTTTAATTCTCAGTGACACTAAGACATAAAAAATCAGACTCTAGCCTGTTAAGCCAAACTAATTTTAAAAAAGTTGCGTTTTTTTCAGTAAAACATTAAAATTACACTTCTGTGTGGTAAAACCTGCTTTCAGTGATGTGTAATTGGAACACAGAGCATAGAATTGATAACATGAAATGTGCAGTATTCACAGGCAGGATTTGCTGGGCACCCACTATTACTGCATAACATCACTATTAGGAAAAAGAGATTCAGTACAACAAAATCATAGCTAACATTTTGATAACTCTTATACCAGAAATGGTTAGTTTGATGGTGGCTTTGTTGGGTTTTGTTTGGTTGGTTGGGTTTTTTTGTTGTTTTGGATTTTTTTTTAAACATGAGATAAAACAACAAGTAAGAAACATTCATGTGAAGAGCTTGTTAAACAAAAGGAAACAAATAATGTGCATTAAATGTACTCTTAATTGTTCCTACTGTGGAAATGACATGAAAGGCAATCCCTTATCTTAGACCCCTATTAACTGCTGAAACACCAGCAGGAAATCCCTTACCTGTCTCTTTGCACTTTACAGCAGAGGTAACCAAATCTGAACCCTGATTTGTACAGGCAACCTAAAATGAACACTCTGACAGGAAAGCAGCACAAAACCTTGCAGTTAAGGAGTGTCAATTTAACTGGAGTTGGGCTTCCACAGAGCAGACACACAAACTGAAACCAAGTGAAAAACTTCAGGCTGTAGCAGATTTTTCAGCACACTACAGTGTCAGTAATATACCACTTATTTCATTTATATCTCTTTACTATGCAAAGAACATTTGCATATCAGAAGCATGAGACCAAGAATAAAAAGAGAATTAAAAATGAATACTCACCTTTCCAGTTGATCCAAATGCAAACAGGCCAAGGTCTTCATAAGAAGTGACAGCTGTTGGTAAGGGGGGAAAAAAGAGCTAAAATATCTCTAACTTGAAAAGTTTGAAAGCTCTATTTTTGGCCCTTTCCCCCCCTTTTTAAATGAATACAATTCAGAATTAAAAGAATATTTCATAGTATTTTTTAATTTACAGAATAGCTTTTATATACACCTGTACTCCTGCTGCAAAACACAGCTCTGTGCTCAAACATTCAGAGGCTCTTCAAAAAACTCCATTTAGCATTTGCAGTTGCAATATTTAAAATGTAATAGCAATACACTAATGGCAAATTGCCTTCTCCCAAAGATTTTCTTCGTAGGTGAATAATTATGAAATTAGCAAGTATAATTAGATATAAGATATTTCTGTATTTTATTTCTTAAAAGAGCAGGGTTTTTTTAATTAAAATGACAACAGAGGATACATTTTCATCTTTCTACAAATATAAACATCGCCATCTTTTCAGCTTTTAAGAACTAGGCAGTAGCTATTTTCAAGAGAGCTGAAGGTAAACACCTTCTTTGGCTGAAATCTATTATTAAAAAAACCCAAAACAAAACCCACAACAAAAATCCTGTCCTTACCTGCACCCAACTTACATAATTACATTAAACCAGCCTGTGGTTTCCTGTGTAATTTTGCTGGCTTTCAGCTAAAGCTCACTTCTGTTATTGCTGGTAACTCAAAACAATCCCTTCTCAGAGAGAAGGAAGTTAAAGCCTTTCATTGTTACTCTGTATTTTGTTATTAGAAACTCCAGCAGTATCAAAAAGTTGAAAGTTTTCTGAGAAATACCACTCACTTTCTTGGGATATAATAAAACAGCTGTGAATGCTGTGAATGCCTCAGAGGGTAAAATTAATCTCAAACCCACATAATGGTATTGTCATGACACTTGGTTACTCTTCCTTGGTTCTGTTTGGTACAACACTGCTCCTGCTCCTGTCACATTTTAATTTAGGGCCCAGCCTTGCAAGCTGAGCTGCTGGGGCAGCCCTTCACACCTGAGTGAAGCCCCATTCACTGAAATAAATGACACAAGACACAGGAGACACAGGCACTTCACAGGGATCAGGTGACAGGACTGGAGCCTCAGACCTGCCCAAGCTTAGGTGGTTTTATTTCACTGAAGTTCTGCACACAGTCAGATCAATCCTCCAGACAGGGAAAAACAAAACAAAACCAAACCCCAAACCCAACAAAACTTCATTAATTTTCTCTCATGATTTTCTCAAGGGCAACGTTTCATATTCTACTCTCCTACTGATACCAGCACACTATAAATGAAATAACAAAATTAAATAAGCAAGAGTCAGCTCTCAGCATAAACCTGGACTCTGTCTAACAGATACAATTAAACAAAAAATATGTCACTAGATTTTACTCTATATTTTTCTTAATTTCTATTTATAAAGTAGTGCATTACAAGAAAAAAAGAGTATTTTAGACAGCCATCTTCAACAGCATAAAAAGAAAATCAGCAAAATATTAAATATATTTAAGAGCAAGTTGTTTTTACCACATGGTAACAAACATACAGCACACATGTATGAGGAGTTATCAGCAAACAGAACAAAAGTCTCCACACAATTCCAAAAGAGCAATATGAAACCTTGGAATATTTTCTGTAGTAACTGTGTCTGTAATCAGTGTAGTCCTCTGAACACTGGGATGCCCTATTGCTTGATCACGTTACTTCTGTAAGGTCAAGAATATATGGAACAAAATATTAAGCCAAATTTACATAAAGATAAATAAGTTGTGCCTGACTGGCTTGATTTTTATCATGTTATTAACACTCCAGGGAAATTATCCCTTTAAATGCAAAGGGAAATTGGCCAGTATAGTACCAGCAATATTTGTGACTAACTCGTACAGCGAAAAGAAAAAAACAGCCACAAAACTTCAGAGTGCATCCCACTTAAATTCCCAGTTCCTCTGCTTTACAGAGTAAACTCAGCCTTTATCAGCCCAAAACAGCACAGGTCATACTGAATTAACACCAGCAGAAAACACTGATTAAACTAATCCCAGCCCAACTCTTGACACTTGGGAATATTTTTTTTGCTAAGCCTTTTGGTCTACACAAATTACTTGATTTTGTCAAAGTCCACACCAATGTAACTGAGTAACAGAAGACATTTCTTTATTTTTGAGCTGCAACTAAAATGTCTGTGCTTAATAAATCCTGGCCTCTGTTTAAAATGGATTTAGTGTTAGAGCTTCCTTTGCAGAAGGTGTTTTGTAAGTCAGCTCTTTCCTAAATAATAGTTTACAGACACTTTCAACGGTTTCTCTTCACCACACTTTAAAATTTTGTAGCTCATTTTTAATATAAAAATACTAGAATTTCCTTCTAATTTTTTGTCCTGGATTAAGTTTAATACTGTAACACTGTTCACAAATTAATATACATTTTTTAAAGAAAAAGTTTAATTACCTACTTTGGAATCAAACACGTACAGAGGTTTTACTTTGTCAAGGTACAACAGATCCTATTTCCCACTTTTTAAAGACAGTGTTCCAAGGAAAAGCCTGGAATGCTATCTAACATTTAATTACTTCAATAGCTGACAGGAATTATAGGAAATATAAACTCAAACCTGATTTTAAAAAATCAAAACACAGAAGGTCATAAATCCAGCAACCTCATCCAGACATAGTTCTGGTGCAAGTCCTACCTGTCAGCATTAGGTGAGAACTAATTACTAGTTTCAGACAAGAGAAATTCCTCATCCTGCCACTTCAGCTGTCTGCATTTCAAAAATGCCTTCTTGACTGTTGCCATTGGACAAGAACTGAGGAGTTAAACCATTCCTGCATATCAGACCTCTGAGTTCGTAACATCCAAACTCTTCTTACCTCAATAAACTTAAATCCGTAGTTCTCCCCCTCATCATAATTCTTTTGCAAGAATCTCTTTAATTATTTTTTTACTAGACAACAGCTTAATACTACTTAGTGCCTATAAAATACAGAACTTTTCAGCTTGAAGTAAGAGGTTAAAAAGGCCATTAAAATTACCTCAAGTCTCCCCTTTTTTGCTTCTCGTGTATCTCTCTAGCTACATGTTTCACGTTCTGATTCCTTTCTAATAAGCAGCACTCCAAAAGGAGAAAAAAATTACCAAAGACTTAATCCCAAATCATCAAGCAGCCAACAATATCAGCCATAAAAGTAACCCTACCTCTGAGGGGTGTTTTTTAGGAATGTATGAAGATCACTCAACAGGTGGGGACAGGAGCAGCAGATCTAAGAAGAGTCAGGAAGCAATCATCGGAGAGACCAAAGGCAGCTAAAGAAAACAAAGCCAAGGAGGGAAGAAGCAGAAGCTTTCTCCCACCACCTTTGAAAAGAGAGGAAAACAGATGAGAGGAAAACAGTAAGCAGGGAGACTTCCTGCTGTAACATGATCTTTGTGTAGGAGAAGTCAAGGAACCACTCAGTTGTTTCAGTAACAATTAAAAGGAGCAGGAATTAAAACATGAGCAGATTTAATTGCAGGTATTAGAATGCACAGTCTGACAGCTTCCAAGGACTGCAACATGACTTCTCATTCAGCATCAAAAAACCTCTATAAGCTGCATCTGTAAAGCACCATGAGAATAATGATAATCCAGCATGGCTAAAAAACCTGAAACGTTTCAATTTCAAACCATGGACAAAACATATATATATATATATATACACACAAATATATGTGTACTACTAGGAGAATGAAAGGCTGCTACTTTGTTGATTTTAAACATTCACTGAAAGCAAAAGCACACACTGAAGCAGTGAGGTTCAGCCAGCACCAAAATAATTTTGCTGCAGAAATATAGGATCTCTCTGGAAAGATAAGAGAGGCATTTTGAAAAAAAAAATAATTAAAAAACCTCAGAAAGAAATTTTAAAGCCAGTCAGTTTGGCATTGGCCTTGCGTAAAATGTCTCAAAATCCTGTTTTTAAATGGCAGACATTAATTGTTGAAAACATTCAATATTTCAAGGTCAGTCAATCAGACACCACTGTTAACATGCAATTAACTGCAGTCTTTATACTGGGTCATGTCTCTGGGACAGAGCTGAGGAAATATTTCAGAGCTCACTGTTAAACGAATCCTTTTCACTTACCAGTCTGAGTGCACATACTGAGCAGAAGAAACACAGAGTAAGAAGCAAGGCTGGCAACAATCAGCAGCAAGATACTAAAAACCACAAAATATTCACAATTAAAGCACTTTTACAGTACAATGCACTTTCAAGCTTTAAGAATGCTACTTTTGCAAGAACTAAGCTACAAGATTTCCTCATTTTATGGCTTGCATCTGCTGACTATGGTTCACATGGTCTCTGAACTTCCCAATGCTTGCCAAGCTGCCCTGACATATGGATTACAAAACAGACATAATTAGGGGGGTTTTTGTGTGTGCACACATACACAAACACACATCTTCCACCGAAGTGAAACCAATGCTCAGGGAATGGTCAAAGTGACAATTCCAGTGACTTTGGCCCCATTATCCACAGGTTAGCATTTGCAACAAGCAAAAGTGCACACAAAAGCACAACCTGATTCACAGTTTCCAGCCATGTATTCATCCTATTCCACAAGGGCCATTCCTGGAACTAAAGGAGATAACAGTTTTGAAAGGAAAATATCGATCTATCAGGAATAATGGCCAAAAAATTGCCACCCTGTGGCAATTTAATGCAATGGCTGGGCAGGACTTATGCTAGGCCAGATCTGAATGACTAAATCAAAAACAGGAAGATCTTAATCAACAATTCTGAAAAGCACAAGCTATTTAGTTCTTTCTCAGATCTGCACAGGAGTCTTAGTAATCAAGTTTTGTTCCATTTAAAACCGCAAGATGAGTTTAAAAATGAGTACATGTAGAAACTGAAAACTTACCTAAACCCCATGATCCCTGTGTTGGCCATGGCATAGGATAAGCCAAGTATCCCACTGCCCATGATTGCATTCATTAAGTTAAACACTGAGAAAGCAAAGGAAGAACCACGGCTTGAAGAACTCTGTGAAAAGGACAGAGAAAAAAAGTGTAATCAGTGGAAGAGGCGAGGAGGTGTTTTGATCTTTCCTAGAAGGAAATTCAAGGGAGGGGGCAACAGCCAGCTTTTCCTTCTTTAATCTAAAATCTCATTTCTCATTCTAAAACCGCGCAAACCCTTGTGCGCACACAACAACGCGATGCCGCCCCGTAAGCATCTCAAGACGCCCACAGCCTTTGAGAAAAACGAGCAGGGCAAGATTTACGGCTCGGAGCAGGCTCTCCCTGCCTGCTCGCAACAGGGGCGAGGGCACATGGCAGCACTTCCCAGCGCTCCGCAAGCACAGGGCCGACGGGATCACCAGGAGCAGCGCTGGCACCAGAGGCTCATTCACCCCCTCCGGGTGCTGCGAGAGCCCGGAGCCGCCCCGCACAGCCCGTCCCGCCCGACCTTTGAGCCCGCCCGGGCTCCCCGAGCCTCCCCTCAGCGCCCAGCGCAGCCCCCTCGGGGCGCTCCCTCCCCGCCGCCCCTCACACGCACGCTGCCCGGCGGCGGCAGCAGCGGGGCGCTCTCCCCGTCCTCTTCCTCGTCCTCCTCGTCCTC
>VZTJ01001091.1:123140-156057 GCA_013397795.1 Orthonyx spaldingii | reverse complement strand
AGGAGCGACAGGATGAGAGGAGGTGGCCTCGAGATGCGCCAGGGGAGGCTTAGTTTGGACATTAGGCAGAATTTCTTCACAGAAAGCGATATCAGACATCGGAACGGCGTCCAGGAAAGCGGTGGAGCCACTGTCCTGGAGGTGTTTAAGGACAGACCGGGCGAGGCATTGGGTGCCCTGGTGGTGTCTGGTCACAGGTTCGGCCCCATGATCCCTGAGGGCTTTTCTCTGATTGTGACAGCCACGCCACCCGTTCCCATCGCCAGGAAAATGCCCCAGGAAAAGCACGGCGGTGCTCAGGCCTCTGAGGGGTTTGTCCTGTGCAGCAGCCGTGGGGAATGCTGTGTGTGTTTCTGGAGGCGGGGTGCTCTGCCAAAACCCGGGCTGGGAGATGCAGGGAGTCCCAGCGAGGAGCTGGGATTTAGGAGGGACAGGGGGTGGGAGCAGCAGCAGCTTTGGCAGGGTTTGGGCACAGCAGGTTTGTGAAGGAGAGAACACACAGCCTGTTGTTACTCTGGAGAGGGGCAAGGCTGAGGGAGGCAGGTGAGAGAACCAATTTCCTTTCAAAGCCTCTCTCTCAAAACAAGCTTCCCAAAAAGCCAGGAGAAATGCCAGCCTCCAGCACCACCTAAACCATTGGTTCCTGCCTTGGAGCAGCCAGTGCCAAGGCAGAAAATTGGGCCCTTTCGGTCTGTCTCTAGTGGAGGAAATCATTTCGAGAAGTGTAAAGCCACTTTTCACATTCCCATCCCATGGACGAACCGGGCCTCAGTGGCAGAAACAGACACTACTAATGCTCCTCTGGACCTTATGGGGGATATTGTGTTTAATTAATGACCTTTCTGGCATGCACCTCATGGAGCAAAGATCTTACTGAGCATGTAACCCCTCGCCCTGGGGCACGGGAGGCAGAAATCACCAAAGAGTGATCATGGCCACTGTTGCTAATAACTGTTTTCTAGCAACCAGTGCCTGGTAATGAATTTTACCAGACACGGGAGGGATCCAACAGTAGGATCAAGACAGTAGAAATCTTTCCATTTGGCTTACTGGGATTAATATCACATTTATTAGAACAAAGAGAGGTCCTTGTTTTTTGGCAGGAGGGGATTATCTCGCTGCTTGAAGTCAGTTAACGTTTGAGTCTAAAAGTACATTTGCAAAATAACAGAAATTTGCAGTATATATTTCATAATAAAGAGCTTTACTAAACTATTGTGGATTGTTTGGTACAGCTGGAAATTCTGGTTTAAGAGAACAGCAAATCCATGTGATTTGCAGCCTTTTAAATGGAATGATTACATAATGTCTATAAAATGAATAATTTCTCTTCTAGGACTTTGTGGAGATTGGGATACTGTGCCAGACTACTGAAAACTAATCATTTTAGGACATCTGCATCAAATACATCATTTTCAGCAGTTTGGATGCTATTGGCACAACATTCTGGCACAATACCTGGGCTCTTTGTAGTAGTTAAAAAAAATACTTTCTTCACAATGCCCGAAACAGTGGAGGACAAAGCTAATCCAGAACTGTATCTGCCACATCCCGGAGTGCGGGGCATGACACTGCTCGACAGAGAGGCTTTCAAAAGGACAGTGGTTGTTCCAGCTCTTAAAGTCAAGAAAGAAGTTGTGAGCAGAGTGCTCAAGTCCCTGAAACAATCAGTGCTGCAGCGTCCTGGCCTCAAGCGGGTGGTGGAGGACCCAGAGGATGAGGACAGTAGGTTTGTTATCCTGGATCCTCAGAAAATACCGGAATTCTCATTAGGAGAATCAGAGCAGCAGGTCCTGAAAGAGCTCAATGTCCATCCCGAGGTGTTTAAGTACAACCTGGAGCTGACCTATGAGAATTTCAAGTCGGAGGAGATCCTGCGAGCCGTGCTTCCCGAAGGTCAGGAGGTCACCTCTGGATTCAGCCGTGTTGGCCACATTGCTCATCTGAATCTCAGGGACCACCAGCTGCCCTACAGACACCTGATTGGTAGGTGAAACAGCTCCTCTCAGGAAGGTGTTTGTGTCATTTGTGTGTTGTTGAACAGATACTGCACTGAGGGGCACAGTTCTCTGCGCTCACTGCGCTGAGCCCAGGGTGAAGTGTGAGCCTTAGAAAGGTCACAGCTGCAGCCCTGAGTCATCAGAGGGAGGTTGTTCCAACACACACTTACTTTTGTTAATTCAGCTGTAAGCAGCAGGTTTGCTGTGGCTGTTGTAGAGCATTAAAAGGTCCTGGTCCCTTAACCAGAATTCTCTCTTACCCTCTCTTTCAGGCCAGGTGATAATGGACAAGAATCCGGGAGTCACCTGTGTAGTGAACAAAACCAGTATTATCGACAGCACGTACAGGAATTTTGAAATGGAAGTGCTCGCTGGAGAGAACAACCTGGTGACCAAGGTACAGGCCTTTTCCTCCTGGTATTTTAAGTTTAATGTGCTAAAACCCAAAGGCATCTTCTGGAGAGATGAGATGCAGGGATGCTGCTGAGACCATTCCTGACACCTCTCTGAGCCCGAGGGTTGGCTGTGACCTCTGCATTCCTTTGTCTGGGTCTGCCAAGGGCAAACGCAGCCATAGGGATCAGGAAGATGTGTATTCTTCCAGGTTCACAGCCTAGATTTAATGATGTGGATTTCACCTAAGAAAATGCAGTTCCGTAATTTCACCAAGCCTTGCACAGTGGCTGATACAGAAAGTAAGAGTGTGTTTTTCAATCTCACTGATTTTGCAACTCAGGCAACATTTTGCCTTTGCCTTTTTCCTTTCCTGTCAGCAGCAAGACAAACCTCCTGTCTCCTCTGCTCTGACATTTATCAGGTGTAATCACTGTGTAACTGCCAAGGGTTCTTCACTTAGGGTTTCTTGTCTGTAGCTGGAAACTTGGCCACTGCTTCCACAAAAATATTTTCTCTTATCTGTTAGCAGCTTTCTACTTTCAAAAGAGAAAACACGAGATTACCAAATAAAAAGGTTGAATAGCTTGGTGGAGCATCCAGTTCATGCAGAGAAAAGGCAGTTGGATTGTCAAGGCAGCAGGGACAATTGAATTTCATGCAGATGTGGTCACCACACACCTGGCACACCACGGAGCTGCACCCAGGAGTGCAGAGATACTTGAGGGTGTTTCTTGCTTGTGGTGATCTGGATCCCAAGTTACTGCACTTTGGAACCAGACAATTCCAAGTGCTGGTGCAAAGAGAGTATTACCTTGCATCCCATTCTCATCTGAATAAATACTGCTCCTTTTCAGGTTTGTTTGTAAGATAGTGGTCATCCCAAAGCTTGGGTTTGGATCAGTTTCCAGACTCTGTCACCTTGGGAGATGAAATACAGTATTTTTCAAGCTGCAGAACTGGCTCCCTGTGGCTTTGAATTTGGCTGACGGTTCCTATTCTTGGGCCTGTCATTCTCAGACGCTTATTTACTGTGTGCACTCCACAAAGGAGGGCTTGAGGCATCTTTCCAAGGTCTGCTTTCAATAAACAAATTGTCAGACATCCACAAAGCTCTTGAAAACCCTCAGGTTTTTTTAGGGTCATTTTCAGTTCCTGGTGATTGAGACTGCATAAAGCCAGCCATTGGGATTGACACTTGGGGACATGGTGATTTCTGATGACTTACCTCTTGATTTAAGATCTGTTTATTTGATTGATGAATTGATGTGTTTATTTAAGATTCATGTGTGCTACCAGTGGGACAATGTTGATGTACACGTTAGCTTTAGATAAGGCAGCTTACTTACTGGTAACGCTTAAATCTGCCTGGCATTTGAACACAGAGGCTTAAGCAAATGTTTTGGCCTTCCAGGTCAAAGAAAATAACATTTCCTACGAACTGGACTTCTCCAAAGTGTACTGGAACCCACGCCTGTCCACGGAGCACGGGCGCGTGGTGGAGCTGCTGCAGGCGGGCGATGTCCTGTTCGACGTCTTCGCGGGGGTGGGGCCCTTCGCCATCCCCGCGGCCAGGAGGAAGTGCCGGGTGTTCGCCAACGACCTCAACCCCGACTCCTACGCGTGGCTCCTGCACAACTGCAGGCTCAACAGAGTGCACACCAAGGTGAAAGCCTTCAACATGGATGGCAGGGACTTCCTGCGGGGGCCGGTGAGGGAGGAGCTCAGCAAAGAGCTGCCGCTCCTGAAGGAAGGACAGAAAACGGCTTTCCACATAGTGATGAATCTGCCGGCTCTGGCTGTGGAGTTTCTGGATGTTTTCAGGCATCTCTTGGTGGGGGAGCCCTGCAGCCCTGCTGGCCTTCCCACTGTGCACTGCTATGGGTTCTCCAAGCACAGCGACCCAGCCAGAGACATCCAGGAGCGGGCGGAAGCTTCTCTGGGAGCCTCCTTGGCTGGACGCTGTTCCACCTTCCTGGTCAGGAACGTGGCACCCAACAAGGAGATGCTGTGCCTCAGTTTCCAGATCCCAGCAGATGTTCTGTACAAGAGGCCCTGCCCTGATGCAGGTAAGGAGCAAAGCTCCCGTGTGGCATTGGGGTTTCAGGCTGGTCCCACCTGCTCAGCCCCAGGGGCTGCTCCAGGCATGTGCCAGCGGTGGGGACGCGGCGCTGAGCCGGAGGTGGCCGCAGGACCTGCACGTGTGCAGCAGCTGCGGGGCTGCCTCGCTCCTGGTTACAGCAGCCTGCTCCTCTGATCCCAGCATGAGCCTCCCCAGAGAAAGGGTGGCCTGGACAGGATCACCCCACAGGCCATAAACCAGACCTTTGTGCCTCAGGTTGTGCTCTGGGGGAGGATGGGGACTCAGGAATCCTTGTGGGCCCTCCAGTGCAGGATATTCAGTGGCTCTGTGATCTAATGCCAAGCACACGTCTCTGTTAGCTCAGGAGTTCAGAACTGGAGCTGCATTTTTGCCCAGGTCAGTGCATTTCCAAGGGATCGGTCCCAGCTCTGAC
Source organism: Orthonyx spaldingii (assembly GCA_013397795.1). Lineage (NCBI taxonomy): Eukaryota > Metazoa > Chordata > Aves > Passeriformes > Orthonychidae > Orthonyx > Orthonyx spaldingii. The sequence goes on along the minus strand of VZTJ01001091.1, from coordinate 151,148 downwards.
CTTCTCCTTATGCTCACACGGACTCAGTGATGTCTGGAGTCACCACATCAGCAGAATCAGGTTCTGTACCTGATCCAATTTAATTAAGACATAGAAACCCTTAAGAGATCTTCAGTGCTGAATTTGGTTGTTTTGTGGGATTTTTTTTTTGTTTATAATTGGTCATTTGTTCTTGAAGTACTTGTAGAACCTGGTTGGTTTCAGTGATTTTGGGCTTTGCATTACAGGGCAAAGGGGGCAGAGGCTCTCAGTCTGCAGTTACCTGAACTGGAGGAAAGGAGGTTTCTATAAAGCTTTAATGCCATGAAACATATTTTATGCTGTTGTTGGGTAGCACTGAAATGTAGGTCAAACTGTAGCTCCATACAGGTGTTTTGAAAGACTTTTCTGACATTCAGTAAAGACCCCCCATTATTGCTGTAACAGTTTTCGTTTGTGACTGTTAATCCTGATTTTAACTCTCATCTCTTCCTGTTAAATCCCTTAACAGACCTCCCTGTTCCAGAGGTTGTGGTTAGGTCAGTCTGTTTACTGTACATTAAATAACTGACTTTTTCTAACCTTTTCCAGCCAAACCAGCCTCGAAACGTCTGTGTACCAGCCAAGATTCCTCTGAAGAGAAGTTACTGAGTTGAAGACCAGAGCTATGGTGACTGCCTTAGTTTGTGCAAAGGATATTTAGGGTGTCTCTGGTTTACCCCTTGAGTTACTGGGAGCAGGCCTGTGTTCCCATGGAATTGCAGCTTTACTTTGGGAGCCTTGCAGTCACCTTCTCCTTGTGGGATTGATAAGGAGATTGAAATTGTTGTTACCACAAAAAATTAAAACTTTATTCTTTTATAATAAATGTGTTTTGGTATTTCCCTGCTCTCTATTGTTTCATGCCCTGTGCTAATTCAGTGGCATGGCCTGGGGTAGTTTTCTGCTGTGGCATTTTGATAATGTGCAAGTAGTGGGGAGAACAGATTTTTATATCTTGTTGGGTCTAGGAAAGTGACTTATACAACCCCTGCCTTGGATTCTCCCTGACAGATGTTCTGGTTCCAGAATATTGGATTGTGGTTAGCAGATGCACAAACAGCTCTTGTGTAAGCAAGGTAACCTTTCAAAAGCTTAACCTGAGATACCAAAAGGGCCAAATAGCCTAATATCCTGAGGCTGTGAGTAAAAACTGCTTTTAACACCAAGATTTAGTTGGGGATTAGTCAACTCTTAACTTTGTGTTTGCCTATGGTTAGAGCCAGAAAGACTCTAATGCGTTTTGCACATTTGCAGATGAAGTTCATGCTTGCATTGCAGCTCCAGGCTGAAACCACCTGAAAAACAATTCTGTCCTCCTGAAACCGTGTCCTCCCGTGGCTTCTGTGCCTCTGCCCTCTCCCAGCTGTCCCCACCTCTGCGTGCTCCCCTGCTGCAGTCCCTGGATGATCTTTCTGGCTGGCTGCTTGTATTCTGCAGGGATTTGAAAAGCCTCTGCCTTTGATTTCCTTTTCCTACCCATCCAAACTATTGTTGGGCAATGTCAACCACAAATAGTTTGTTTGGCCAGAGAACTCGGCTCGCCCTCTCGGTTTCAGATATTTTCCCTCAGCCCAAGCTCCGAGCTCACGCCCAGCAACCAGCTGTGTGTCACCCTGCTGGCCCTGCTGCTGTGGCTCCAGCCCCGCGCCTGCAGCCGCTGCAAGTTTGGTTCTCACCCAAACCCCGCCAAGGGCCGTGGGTTTGTTTTGCTCGTGGCTCCGTGTGACGGCCTCTCCTTCCCTTGGCCGCCGTTTGGAACAGGCCCTCACAGCCTGGATACTGCAGGATCACATTTACCAACCCCAGGGAGGCCTCGTGACTCACTCATGGATCCTGATCCCTGCCTGGCCTGCACTGCAGCCCGAGCATTCCTGCCCAGGCCTCCAACACCGAGTCCTGCAGCTCCAGCCTGTGTGTGCTCTGTCCCAGTCCTGCTGTGCTGAGATCCTGCCCTGGCCCTGCTGCTGCTCCGCTGCCTGTCAGGTTTCCTGACACCTTTCTGCTCGCCAGCTGCTGCCCTCTGGCTTTCCATAAACATCTGAGAGTGGCTCCTGTTCTTCGGAGCCCTCCACAAACACTGCTGGGGTCATAAGGCCCTCGACCACTCTGGAATGATGATCCCACCCTGGGCTCCCTGACTGACACAGACTGCAGGTCCCTGTGACTCCACATTGCCTCACAGCCCAAATTTAGGGCTTGGCACCACTGCACCAACAGAAACCAGGCTTTGATCATCATTTCTGGGTCAAGCCTATAAAATACATAACTGATTTTCACTGAAGCATCCCAGGGCATGGAAGGATTTGGGTTGGTAAAAGTTTTGTTCCCTGAAGGACTGAATGCCAGTGTTATTCCAGCAGCATTACTTCAGTTTAGATGCCAGTTTAGCAGATATGTCACTACACTCATAACCAGGGGCTTTCCAGCTTTCTGTGCAGTTGCCAGTTCTGTGTACAAGAAATGAAATAATAAATAATAGCCAAGCTACACACAAGTTAACAAGTGTATTGAAATTATAAATATTAATATGCATATGCACTTCTGCATTCAGTAGGGCATGACCTGGGGCTTTACAAACTGAGTATAAACAGATCATCAGTGAGGTGCATCTTTGCAAGTCTAGGTGAGCCTGGGAGAGGGGAGAGAAGAGAAGGGAGAGAGGAGAGGAGGGGAGGGAAGGATCTGTTCTTTTCCTCACCTCTGCCTTCTGTAACATTCCTCGTTGGCAGCTGTTCTGGGCACAACCAATGGGATTTCAAAGGGCAATGCAAATTTTGCCACCTCCCCCCATTTTCTTTAATAAGAAAGCACCAAGTCTGGAATAGATCTCATTCTTTTTATTACAGCATAGAAAAAGTACATCCATCGAGTGCACTCCTCAGAGCAGGATTCAACAGCTATGAGCAGGTGGCCTATAAAACGTGGTCCCAGGTCACTGTCCTGAGCAGTTCCCACCTCCTGCAGTTTATACAGCTCATGGCAAAGTCCATCGTGCCACGGGAAGCCCATCTCTGCTGCAGTTGGTCAACATTACAAGGAGCAGGGAAGGAATACAAAGAGCAGTAGATCAGGTGGCAGGGATCATCCCCAAAGCCAAAGGGATGTCCCCACCTAAAGAAGGCCCTGAGTGTATAACAGAAAAGTTGCAAATTGAGATAAACAGGAGAAAACAAACATACAAAAGCAAAACAAACAACACCCAAAAGGGAACCCCACCATTTTGACTGCTTCAGTGACTTCGCCCTGTACTGAGGCTTCTTAGATTGCTTCTAGAGCACCTCAGCTGAAAGACTTGGAGCTAAAGATTTGTTTTCCAGGCAAAGGTAAGAACCAAGTGGAGGAAGGATCCCACACAAGAGTTGTGTCAGCGTATTTCCAGAGTTTCTCATCTCATCCAGCTGGCAGGAGGAAAAACCCACTTGTCTAAACTGGGGAAACTAGTTTTATGGGAAGAAAATGTAGGCTTGAATATTGACACTAAATGTTATAATCAAAATGGCATTTAAATGCTTGTGCAAATAAAACCCTGCAATAAGAGTAAAACCACAAACTTTAATAAAGTCTGGCTTTATTTTAAAAAAATTTACAAGTGTATTTCTTTAAGCCTCAAACGTACACAGCTGAGTTATTCACATCTTCCATTAGATGTGGCTTATTGCTTCAGCCTCCCTCAGCAAAGTGCCACATGACTAACGAGTTTCCCCCTCCACAAGAATGTATCTACCATTTTACAAAGCTCTCCTGCAGACGGAGTTTGTTTTTTCCCTTTAACACTTGAACACAGCTGGTTTTGCACCCGAGGAGTGCAGGGAGCAGCGAGGGCAGCCCGGCCCACGCAGACGGCAGCGATTCTGCCCCACCTTTGCTTGGCTCGGGTCGCTCCTCATCCCGCTGGGTGTCCCTTGGTCCCAGGCCGGGGCTCCCTGGTTAAGTGGGGTGCCAGAAGAGGCCGCTGAAGGCGTCCTGCAGGGCTCGGTGACACGCCAGGGAGGACGCGTAGCCCCCGGCCAGGTCCTGCGGGGAGGCGGCTCGGACGTGGGTGAGGTACCTGCGGCAAAGAGCGGCGTCACTGCAGAGCACAACAAACATCAAACACCCCTGCAGGCACAGCACAGCGAGGGCTGCTTGTGGAGAGAGCAGGGAGATGGAGCTGCCCGCTGCCCGTGAGCACATCAGGGTACAACTCCCGGGAGTTAAAGCAGTGAGGCACCTTCAGCCGGGCTGCCCCAGCCAGCAAGAGGTGGCACCCAGGGCTTTGTGATCTCTGTGCTCGCTCTGGGGACGGTTCATTTCCCCACTTCCACAGGTCCTGCCAAGACAAGGACACCACCAGAAGCTTTCCTGCACTCCCACAGGCACAGGAGGGTTTCAGCTCTGTCACTTAATGCCAGACACTCCCCCAAGCCAACTGTGCCAGTTGCTGTCATGAGCCCAGGGCTGAGCTTCCCGCTCTCAGCCTACCTGTGCCTGGAGCCCACTGACCCTGGGAATTGGATCTGTGGGAGGCCAACATCATCTCGGCTAAAGAAGGCTCTAAACTCCTCCATTAATAACGCATCATCACCCATTTGCAGAGCCATCTAATTCTATGCCAAACCTTCCAGACTGTTGAGCTGACGTGGAAGCAGGAGTTGACAAGGAAACACAAACGCTGCCTGCACTGGCACTGCCACTCTTGGCTCCCCTCGGCTCCTTCCCAGGGCTCCAGCCCAGCCACACAGGCCAAGAGCTCCTGTTAAAGGATGGCTTCGTTCCACACTGTAACTCTACAGCTCTTGCCCCCCATGAGACAGGTACAAGAGCAGATTCTCCACTAGTTTTGCACCAAAACCCCATCACACAGACAGATCCACAGCCCAGCAGGACCGGCACGACGACCATCTCCAACCCTGAGCCCCAGACACAACCCCATAAACAAGAAGCGCTTTCCACCGGGGCCGCGCTTCAGCCGCTGTTTTGATTCCTCACTTGGTACATGTTGCTCCTGGGAAGGTTGAGTCATTCCACCTCTGGCTTGGCAATCCAAGCATAAACTTGCAAAATGCACACAGCCTTTTATAATGTTATCCCGAGAAACCTAAAACAGCTGCACTTTTGGCAGGAAAATACAGGACCACCAGTAAAATATCCAAAACAGTTGCATCTTTTAATTTATGACTGTACGCTGTTTCCATAAAGAGTATATAAAACAGGTCAGATTTTATAGGTAAGACATAATAAACAGTCATACCCATTGATGCCATAAAAGCATAGAAAAAGAGATTACTGAGAAATGATTAATTGCAGTTTTAAAAGCTGGATTTCTTGCACCTAATAACCACAATGCACAGACATGAGCAATGTTTCTGAGGGATTCTCGGTGAGATGCTGAAGCTGAGACTGAATTTGCCTCCTGTAACTGAGTTGAGGTGTTTTGTACCAGGCTGTGACAGAGTCTGGCCCTCACTGCCAGACACTGGTTCCCTTCAGCACAGACCCGGGCAGGAGGGCACAAAATAATAATAAAATAAACTCTTTGAATAGTGCTCAGTCCAAAAGAATCTACAAGCACAGCAACAAAGCTGGTCCCATCTCTTAATATGCAAGGGGAGATGGTCTGCAGAGAGTTCGGTTTGTGGCCGAAGACATTTTTGTTGGTTTTAATTTTTTTTTAACATTCTTGTTACTTGTCCCTTAATATTTTAAGAGGAAGATCTCATCCTTCCCAAAGGACTTTTAAAACTGCTGTGGGAAACAGGAGCTCCTTCCCCCAGCCAGGAACGATGGGCACTGACAACAACAAATGATTTCCTTCAAAATGCTGGTGTGAAACCACCTCTACCCTCCAAACCAGAGTCTTATAAAAATCAATTCCCATCTTGGATTTCACTTCTATCATATTTATTTCATTGCATAACTTCATTTCGCCCTCATGCATGAAACAGCCCAGTGAAAACGGGATTATTTTACATTTCAATATTAACAAAGGTTGGTTGTGTCTTTCTCATTACTTATCTTCTCTTACTTATATATCACTGAAAGAAGAAAAACAGAGTCTATTGTTTCCCTTTTTCTAGGACATCTGAAATTGGAGCGCTAGTTTCATAAGACAACCTAACTTCCAGCCACTGCAGCACTTGTAGTTAATTGGGAGGTGATCTCTGAAGCAACACAAAATCATTGCCAAAAAGGCTCCCATCGACTTTTACTGCACAACCTGCCCTAATTCTCCTTACTCCTGTGAAACGAGCAGGGCCCGCTGCTGGCTGTCAAGTGAGGTCTTTATTTTCTTGTTAAGTGTCTGAACTTACTGCTCTTGACCCATTTAATTACTGTGGTACACCAGGCAATTGCAAAGAATCTGCCACGCTGAAGGCACACAATGAGAAGCGAATGTTTTGCCGACTTTTCCACACCGGTCCCCATCTGTGCTGCCTGATTCCAGCCATCCCCTCCACAGGAGAATCTCTCTGAACTGGATTCCTGGGGTTTCTGGCAGAGGTCAGCACATCTTTTCATGTACACCTTTACAACAGCAGCAGGAAGAAGCTCTTGCCAAGTTTTATTTCCAAAAAGCTGAGCTCCGTTAGGTCTTGGGAGCTGGAGGTAATTGCTCTCACTAGTTAGCAAATTCCAGCACACTGGGTCTGTTTTTCATAGGTTTATTTTAAGTACCTGTAAATCTTATAAGCAGAAACCAGGAAAAAGACGTTTGCTTTTTCTGGTGCACAGTTTTTTAATACAACTTGTTTTTACTGAGGGCAGACTAAACTCTGAAGTTAAAAAAAGCCTGCACTATTATTTTTGAGCAGGGCTGAAGGGCTGTGTGTTCCCTGCCCCACCATTTCACACTTCCCATTCCCAGCAATGCCTATGCTCTGCTTCAGGCTCTGCCCAAACAAGCCCCCTTTCCTTGGCTGCAGCCTTTGGATGTTGATCTTCCCCATTAACCTCTCACGTCAGTTAAAACACGTCATATTTTGTTCTTCATGAGCCTTGGGGGGCTCGTTCCTGACCTTCAGTTTCTCATCACTGTGGAGGGGGTGGGAGGGGGAAAAAAAAAAAAAAAAGCCCCCTGTTTCCAAGGAAAGAGATGTAATTTGCACTCGGTGTGGAGGGTCAGAATCAAGCTGGTCACTCCTGGGAAGGGGTTTTCTTCATGATTCCTCTTTTCCCAAGGCCGTGTCACAATCACTTCACCAGGAGAGGCCAGGACTGTGGCGGGCTCAGTGTGGCAGTGGATGTGAGCCCCTTGTGCCTTCCCAGCACAGCCCAGGAGCCCCAACCCCTGTGGCACTGCTGCTGCTGAGAGCCACAGGACCCAACAGCAGCTCAGCAACACCCAGGGCCACTGGAAAACATCCTCTCACTGCTCAGCAGGGTGGTCTTGTTCCAGAGAAGTTCAGGAAAGATGTCAGAAACAATCAGAGAGGATGGAGAAATGGCACAATCAAACCCAGCTAAAATAAAAACCTACCAAAAGCCAAACAAACATTAAATCCCCCCACCTAAACAACCAAACAAAAAGAACCAAACATCCAGCCAACAAGCCAAAACCACCACATTGGGTGTCTTCACCCACCCAGCTGAAAGCAGGGATTATTTCACACAATCTTCCCTGCTAACCAAGATAAATACACTCCCAGGGGTGTTGCTGCAGATGCACCACTTATAGATACATATGGAATAACTGTGTATTTGGCAGATAGGTTTTTTTTTACCTATTAGGTATTTTATGGGAGTGAAGAAAAGAAAAATCATTCACAAGTTGTTTGACAGGGAAAAAAAAAAAGAATTAATTTTATTCCACAGCATTGATTTACTGCTCGTCTGATTATCTGCAGTATCCAAGACAGAAAGTAATGGGGCAGACATTAGATCTGGGAAATTTTCCAGATTCATCATTTAAATAATAAATAGTGGTTGCATAAAGCAAGCAAAATACTCCAGTCTGGAAAAGTGTGTGAAGCATTAGCAAGGCAGTAGCACAGGCTGCTGCATTCCTGAGCCTTTCTGGAGACAGCATTTTCATTAGATTTACCAATCCCTGGGATGAGCTATTGCTGCGTTCCTCAGAGTGAGCTTGAGGAGACTGGGTCTCGTCAGAGGAGAGAGGCACGTGAGGAACTCTCTGTGTCTGGCCTGGCTTTTTTGGGGAATGTGTGGCCTGGGTTACTCTGCAGTCCCTGAGCAGGTACAAACCCAGCTCCTCTGTTCAGCTCTGTTTTCCTTTGAACCAGTCAGCTCTACCACAGTCGGTCTGTGCAGCCAAACAGAATTTGTTTATAAAATGAGCCGAGTTCATTGCTGTTCTCCATTAAATAGCCCCAGGAAATGCATTTGGGAACAGGACTTCACTGGGTGTTATTCAAATGTGGTGTGGTTCTCCTTTTCTCAGAGACTAGTATGGCTAAGGCAGGGCAAAAACACAACGCACAAAGCTGGTACTCAAAGAAATTCAGAACAGCAATTCACCCTTCCAGGAGTAGCTACAAGCCTGATCTTCAAATAAAAAAAACCCAAACCAGTCTTTCATCCATTTTTCAGACACAATTTGGGCACTATGATTGTATTTTGATGTTAACAAACCCACCAGCTATGACTGGTGTCAGAAGTTCCTGCTGAACCCCAGCCAACACAGCCTGTTCCACCACAAAATTCGAGTTTAACACAGCCATGAGCTCAGCAAAGGCTCCTCACGAGCCAAACCCATTTCCACCTTGCCTGAGGTCACAGTGCCAGCCCTGATGGCAGCCAGGCACCTGCCACCAGCCACTCCTCTCCTCCACCCTCCAGACCACACAGACAAAATGGGAAAAATCTATTTAATAGCTGCAGTCACACTGAAGGAGTTCTGTTATTTGTTTGGGGTTTTTATCAATGCTTCTCTGCACTACAATTGCAGCAATCAGTGTGGATGCCAAAACAGAGCCAAGCATGATGAGGTCCAAACATGACAGATCCCAAAGCAGAGAGAAAAAGAATACATTTTCACCCAGATAATGACACCTTATGGACTGAACACAGCCCATAGTGCAGGGGTACAAGGAAAAGTCACTGTGAATACCACAACAGACTTCTGGCTACTAAAAATCCTGCAGAGACAAGTGATCCAGCACAGACACCACCCCTGCAGCTCCAGCACTCCCACCTGCAGACAGCAGTGCTGTGCAGATTCAGCTTAGTTAGCCAGGCTGTTCTGCTATTATTAATAACCCTGTTTAGCTGTGCTGCTTTCTGAGGGCTTAGTGAGCAGAAATTGCTCACTGAGGTGTCAGATGAATGCCAGACTCTTTTCCATGCCACAAACTTGCTCAGCCCATTTCACTCAACCATGCCCCAGGAACCTGCTGCAGAACCATCCCTGACTCATCACAAATCCAGTTTCCAGCAAGGAAAAGTTACTGCCTTCATCTTGCAACAAATTCTGCAAAAGCAGATGCCTTCTGACTCTAATGGATCACTTTTTGTTACAGTTAAGGATTAAGAAAAAACATAATTGAGAGTTTGAGCTCCTAGAATTTTTGTTTCTCCACTTTAGGTTTTCTAAGTGAAGAACTCTGTTCTACCAGAAATAAACTTTCCCAATAGAAAAGCAGGAAAGCCCCCAGCCCAACAAATCAATAGAAGAAATACAGGACTCCTAGTGATTCTTTTTAACCTCTTCCATCTGCTTTTTCTAAAAGCAATTTGTTTCAACTGTCAGAGTGTCTCAGGGCAGGAGTGTGTGTCAACTGCATGCGGTGAAACACAGTACTTTAAAATGAAAACAAAACAGGTCTGCCACAGCACACCTCAGCTAAGATGGAACAGCACAGAGCTCTGCCACCAGGCACTGAAAGAGGCAAAAAAATAGCCTAGAAAAGTGATATTAGCTATGAAACAGCTGTGGCTGATAAAGCCAGTTCTGACTCCAAAGGTAGAAATTACTGATGAGTTATTCCCCCCTATTTTCCCCCATCCTCTTCTCCTTGATAATGTCCTTTATATAAAGGGCAAACATTTTGGATCCTGGAAGCCCATAGTCAAACGTGTCCCACTGCAACAGTGACCCAGCAGCACCCTGGGGCTCAGTGTTCCCTCCCAGTCAGCTACTGCAGTGACCAATAAAGGAATTTCCAAGGGTTTAACATAAAAACTAAAGCATTTTTATTTGATGTTTCACATAAACTGTTTCCTCTTAATGGTGAAACACATACATGACCTGTAAGATATATCTAATGACCCATCTCAGAGAGTTTATTACAAATTACCTGTGAATTGGTGAGTGCAGTTGTGAGCCCTGAAGTAGAAATACCTTCAAATTCACAGAAGCCCGCCTCAGTGGGGGAAGAAAACAGAACCAGATTTTCCCATACTACTTTCCCTGAAAACTTCCTCTTTTTGTGATGAAATCCAGAGTCCAGAGACCAAACATTTCCACTGCAAAGCTAATACACTGGGGAGTGGAATGGAGGGAAATTTCCTTATGACAGCTATCTCAAACTACACCTTCAGTGCTCCTCATAAAAAAACCCAACTCTTCTACTGGCAAAAGAAGAATTTTAAAGGAAGAAAAGTTTTAGAGAGCACCTGGTTCTCCAGCATTTTCCTAGCACTGCAATTCTACTGCTGCTCTGGTTTTTAAATAGACTTGAGACCAGACTCAGGTACTTGCATTTATTTAACACATAAACATTTGCTTTTGGAGTAACTGAGAAGCCAGTGCTGTTGCCTTGAGGTAAGATGAAAAGCTACACAGAAATTGAGATCAAAGGAAAAGGAGAAATGCTTTCTGCCCCCCAGAAACTGATATAATTTTAAAAGCAGTGGATGTTTTAAAGTGTAAAGACAGGAAACTAACGATGAAAAAGGTTTTATAGAATAAAGGAAGCTTTGTACTCCTCTGCCCTGATATGCATTTTGCACATTTCCTCTGCTGCAGGCTGGATGCAGCCCTGGGACAGGACCTGCAGGCACTGCCAAAACAGCAAGGTTTGGACAATTCCAGCCCCACTGCAGGGCCCTACCCAAGAAGGCACCATCTTGATACAACTATTTCATGTAGAAAAATCTATAAACTCTAAGTATTATGGACTACAGACTTTGAGACTGTTGATTTAAGGCCCTGTAGACTGTAGATATAAAAACTACTTTGAAATGGGACATCAACCCCTTAAGTGGTGCAAGCTGGCCTATTCCCACCTTCACAAGGAACTGTAAATGCAATTACACCTGGAGATGTTACAAATGTTAACAAGTTAAATAAAGCTCCTCTTTTCACAGAGGAGTCATCCAAGCTAGAGATTCACTTTCAACGAGAATTCCTGTGTGTAAATCCAGTGCATGTTTGAGAAACACATTTTGTCCCCCATATAAGCCCACAATTCACAGTGGGTGTCTGCAAATTCCTTTTGATAATAATCAAATGCTACATTTATTCAGCTTAACATTTGATCAGGCAACACCACATCAGACAAGGTATAACAGTTCCAGCCATAGAAAATGTGAATAGCAGTACAAGAAAGCAGCCACTGCTGTCCTTGGAGCACTCAGTAATTCTGAGCTAATGTGGGAAATCTTCAACACAGTTTCAAAAGTTAAAGTGATAACAGAGGTCATCTTGTTTTGCTGGGGTTTTTTTAGTTGAAAAGAAAAACAAACAGCCCTGAAGCTGCTAAAGTACATCACAACCCCATTAAGGAACCCTTGGAGAAAGGAGACATATCCTCAGCTGGTCTAAGGCAACGTGGGTTATAGGTTTCTGTGCTATTGCAGTGTGGATTCAAGACAATGATTATCTGAAAGTTCTCCTCATTTTAGCACACGACTGCCTGTTTTAAAATAAAAACAGGAAATGGAAAGCAGAACCTGCAAATACATGAATCCTTTGCAAGCAAAGGAAAACTAAAGGCTATGCAAGTTCTTTGTGGTCACGTGTTTCAACTCTATAAAGGATATTATATACAAATTCTATCCTGAGTTCTCTTTCTTCAGTTGTTGGGAGGCTTCCTCACGTCTCACTTTCCTCCTAGTAAGATATTTAGTTGTTTGGATGGCTCCATACATGTCAGAGAAGAGCCATCACTGCCTGTGCTGTGAAAACACTTTGCTTCTTGTTGCTCACCGCACATCTCCACCCTGCACATTCCTGCCAGCTCCAAAATACGCACAGGCACTACTGTTTGGACGATTTTTTTTTTTTTCCCTTTAAACTGCAAGGATTTCTGCTTCAACTCTTTCCCAAATAGCTGCTTGGATGCCTTATCCCCACGTCCTTAGCTGCACAAGAGGTTAGTGTTTATTTCTAGAAGCCTTGCTCACAGGAAGCCTTCCTTCAGCGCCACTGACTTCCGTAACTCCAGAGGGGCTGGGAGCGCTCTGGGATGAGCGGGGGCACCTGGCCCCCCATTTGTCATCTCCCCGAGGTCACCCGCCAGCTGTCTGTCCTCTCAACACCCGGCCTCAGCGCCGCGCTCAAGGCATTCTCCTTCGCTCGGGTTTCCAGGGCTGGACTTCCAGATACAGTAAATCAATCGGGCCGCACAGCAAGCGCTCAAACAACTGCAAGGGAAGCGTTCTGACACCCTTGAGCGGCCCCGCCGCGCAGCAAGGACACCGCAGCGCCCGCCGGAGCCCGCACGGCGCTGCCCCGCACGGCTGGCGCGGGTTACATCGGCAGCACTGCACACCTGCAGCTACATTTAGTCTGTGACTAAATCAGCCCCCGCTCCTACTTGACCCCGGGAAGAATGTCATTGAACACAAGGGCCTTTTCTCAGCTATGATATTGGGTTTGGGGTTTTTTTTGCTCCTTTCCAATGACTAAAACAACCATTAAGCCACCACTTCTGTAACTGCAAAGCAGCTCTCTTTTTAACATGTTGTGGAAATAGATTGATCTCCAAATTCTTCATCTTTCCCTGTGTCCTCCAGCTCCACTCTTCCTCCTACACACTGTGTTTAGGACAAAGGGCACCAGAAGAACACGGATGTGTTAAAATAATTATTCTAACTCTGAGGAAGTTAACCACTGTTTTGTAACTTTCTACCTAAGTCTGTTTTCATAGGCTTATCTTTATTATATAAGGATAGGGCACATTCAGTTTTAAAGACATCACTGTGTCTTTCCCCAGGGCAGAGGGAACACTTCCCTGGGCTGGACTCTGGGAATACAGGCAAGAAGGGAGAACACAACTTTTATTCTGAAATACAGTTCCTTTGGACACACAAACTCTTCTTTCAGGATAAGAATTCCCTCCTGTTCCTCCCACTCTGCCTTTTTCTCTGTTCTGCACGCCCCACTGTGCCTCATGAATCCCCCAGCGCACGGCCAGAGATCCATATTGATGAACTGGGGCTTTGGGAGAGCTACATGAAAGAGATTCTGCCAGCACCAGCTTCCACGTAAATTATGGATCTGTGAGGCAAAGGGATCCCTTTCTGAACAGAGCACTCAGTCAGGAACACCTACAGAAGGAGGATGGAGATGCACAGACATTTCTCCCCCCCTTTTAGTACATTTTGCTTCATGGCCAGTTCTGAGGCAACAGATCATGAGGACAGTCATGATTCTGTGATCCAGTAATTTGCAATGGAAGGGACATGAAAGATCACCTAGTTCCGACCCCCCTGCCATGGACAGGGATGCCACCCACTAGCTCAGGACACAACTGCAGAGTCCAGGACAGCTCCAAGCACACAGGAGGTATTTTATCCCCAGGAGCTCTGGTAAGGACCTTGATTTCGAGCCCAAGGCTGGAAAATGAAGTGACCAGTATGCTTTTAAAGTTTTTCGTGCTTTGAAGGATTTGCTTTAACCCCAGCAGGGAAGGACAGAGCCCCTGGGTGATACTCATGTATAAGGCTTTGGCCCCAAATCACTGCTGATGAAAAAAATCATCTGAACACAGAAAAAGTGGTTATAACCTCAGCTTTGAAATACAGTCTCCCCAGGTCAGAAAGTCAGTTCTGTTTTCACTGACACAGCATCGTCTGTTCTGACTGAGTAGGAATGACTTCACATCATATGGCAATTCCTGTTTAATATGACTCAAACAAAACAGCACAAGAATTTCTAGAGGGTTTTTAGCCGCTGGTACTGATCAGATAAGTAAGCTGCCAAACCTAATAATTATCTCAAATGAATAACTACGAACTCGCAGTTATTCGCTTCAGATAATAAGAACTCAAAGTTATTTTCTTTAGGCAGAATGTGAAAAGTGTAATTGTTGAAAGCAAATATTGCAGTTTGAATGACAGCATTTAAAGAAGATGAGATTGTTCAGGTCAAAAGAAGGTGAAAACCAGTATTGCAGCTGACTCGTGCTCTAATGCATCAGCCCCTCGGCTGCCTCAGGTTCTGGTTGCTGCTGGTCAGGTCAGCATTTCAGGCTGATGCTGAGGATCAGGTTTACAGCTCTCAGCCATGCTGGCATCTGCTCCTCAGGAAGGCCTGGAAGAGGTGGGAGGGAGAGGAGGGCAGGAGCTCGGAGTGAGGCTTCTCCTCACAGCCACGGGTGGGTGAAGGATGAGAAGCATCTGCCCCAGTCGGGTGCAGCCTTTGGGCTGAGCTCTCAAAGGAGCTGCACAGCCCCAGGCTGGCACAGGGCAGTCACAGCTCCCACAGGTGGGGCAGGAAGGAAAACAGTTGCCCTGTTCTCCTGAAAGTACTTTTACATGGGAATGAAGGAAAAAAACCCACTCCTTCAATCCTAGGCAGTTTCCTCCTATCTGTCAGCATATGGTAGGAGCTATTATTATTTGGCTTAAATATAAAGCATCATTAAGACTATTTTTCTCTTTTAATAGCTTGACAATTCTATTGTGAAATCTGAGTGAAATTCTCTGGATTTTATTGTCCTTCTCCATTGTGCCCTGCTGGAATTTCTAGAGGGGAAAATGCAGTGATGATAGGAGATCTTCATTTTACTCTTCTTAAAAGACAATGAGTAAAGTGTCTAAATTGAATCATTCCTTATTTTATATGATTTCTGTTGAATTAATTTTAATTTTCTGCTGCTTTCAGTCCGATCCAATATCCTGAAACAGCAGAAGCACAGATATCAAACAGGAGTGTTCTAAGTTAGGCAGAATTCCTTAGTTTCCACCTGGGAGAGAAAATACCAACAGAGCAGTGTTGTTACAGAGCAGTGACATCCACAACTGCTGAAATTCTCCATGGATTATTTGTTAACAACTCAGCTTGCAAACTGCATCCCCAAAATCTATCTCCAAAGAAGTTGTGCCTACTGACTGAACTGATTCTGAAACCCTCTGGTGCAGAAAGTGCCTTTTTAAACGTTTTTTTTTATCCCCAGAAATTAGTGGGGATTGCTAATAAAAGTGACATTTAATAAATTCTCCTGCTGAGGAGAGCTCCCAGTAACACTAGGTGGCAGAAGGCTCTGTCACATTGAAGACACCTGCAGACAGATACACTCACAGCTCTACCTGAGCTTGATTTTAGAAAAGCTAAGGGGAAAAGAGTTGAAAGCAAAACAGGTTTAAGGTCCCATTTACCATCCACTCTTCCAGTTCTAATTCTGGCTCTGATATCCCTAGTGCACATTATTTCACCATTTAAGCTATCCCAGAATGTGAATACACCTTCTAAACATGAACCTTCAACATCTTATGCAATTCAGATGAAATTCTGTATGTGACAGGTGATTCTATTAAGGTTTTATTTAATTCAAAGAGAAATTCACTGTTTGAAGAAACAAATGGCCATTAGGGTAAGTACATAATAAAAACATACACTGTGAGTTACCTTGCAGCAAACTTGAAACCCAGCCTGGAGTGCTATAGCAAACACACTTCTGCAGCTGAAAGAAAATCAACAATCTACAAACTCATTCAAAACTGCTCAAGACTCAACGTGGAAAAGATCTGCTGAAAATGGTAGCTGGTCCTTCATGGAGGTGCATTTCCAGGAATACTTTTGTAATTGCATATACAATTCTGTGGTGTCAACTGGTTGTTTCTAGTTTCACATATTTAACCCTCTGAAAAACATCTATGCTCCATTTTCCTTTACTCTGGCCACTCTCTTTTCAACTCCCCTAAGTTTCTCTCTCATCCTGTATAAACCAAATACATAAGGAGACCAAGACAGACCTTGCCCTGACGATATTAGGAGGAAGCTGTAAACACAGAAAGTGGAAGCCAAGCACTGTCTAGATGCTGAAAAACAAAAGGCAGCAGGGGGAAAATGACACTGTATTTCCTTAAATGTGTAACTTAGAGTTGACAGCAGAGATTTCTCCCAGATGCCTGTGGCTGCACTGCCTTTGCCCTTGCCAGGCAGTAACACCCCAGCATTACAGCACTCGAGGGGGGGTTCCTCAAGTGTAGCTGGAGCCAGCACAGAGCTCAGTGCATTGTGGAGGGTTTATTTTGCACCTCTAGCCATGGAGGCTGTTTGTGTTTAAATATAGTATATTTCATCATTCACAGTTGTCAGCAGTGGAAATTGTCACCTAAGCAGGAAAAGATGCTGTTGAAGAAACAGGAGGGGTTGGTTAGAAAGTAAAAATGATTTTGGCCGTGACAACTCCTCTCACTGCCCACTTTGAGGGTAAGGGATCACACCACCCATTGCAAATTGCTGCCTGAGAGTCAGAAAAATCAATAGTAGGTAGGAAAGCCAACTTGCCAAGGCTACAGCCACTGCCAGCAGATTATTAATGCATCTGTCTGCATTCTTTAATGTTTCCTAAGAAGCAACTATGTTAACTGAAAAGGTGTGATGTGTCACCAGCCCTTCTCTTCTCTCCTCTTCATTTTCTCTCTATATTAAAACCTTGGCTACCAAAGAAAACAATCATGTTTCACCTCATCTTTTCCCAGCTTTTCTGAAGTTCAGTTCCTGCTCTAGAGCAATATATACAGTCTAAGTACTACCCCTGACAAGCTGTTTGACAGCCCTAAGTTGCACATCTATTTTACTCCCAGAGCTTTGGAGTTGGTAGGGCTTAGATGGGAAATGGAGGCCAATTAAAATAAACACAGACAATATCAATGAATTCTTCAGAAAGGCACAAGACAAGCAAAATGAAACACTACTGGCTTTTGCCCACAGTTAGAATTCAGCCCATCTCACAGGCTGAACGCTCTGGCTGAGGTCCAGAAAGACACTTAAGCACATGTCTTATTTTAAGCATGTGAGCAGCCTCATTGATTTTTCACTCATGCCAGGAAGAATATTCAATGCGCTTAAAGTTAAGCACATTGTTAAGTGCCTTCCTGGACCAAGGCCAGGCTATTTAGCCCTTGCAAGAGTTAGTCTAGAGAATATTTACCATTATTTTAACTTCTCAAGACTTTCTTTGAGATAAAGTTTTATGGTGTATGAAAATATTTCATTCATACGAGCAGCAACCTTCAGGGACCAAGTATTCTTCCCCTTCCCACATCTTCTACAGCAGTAACTGGAAGGATTAAAGACACATAAGCAAATATACAGATAAAGAAAATCAGTTTTGAAAGGGAAGCCAGCAGTCTTACTGATCTGGAGAGCAAAACGAGCCCCACAGTGAAAAGCTGACAGACATATTAATTTTCAGTGAAAACTAATAAAGTCATTTGTCAATGTCCCATTCCAATACCAAGTCCTGTGCAGGAACTTTGAAAAGCAAGCTAGTTGTTGACTGAAATTAATTTTCACAATAAGCACACGTTCAATTCCATTTCTCCTTCTTCCTTTTACATCGTGTTAAACACAAAATTCAAGGAAAGGCCTGTTAGTGCTTCCTCAAGATGACCTCACCACATCAGAGCACTTTAGAGATCAAAGGCACAACAAACACTTTGCTCTTTGCTACAACAAAGTGATGCCATTTGCTATGTTTGCTACCAACAATTGGATTTTATCTGGTTGGCATTATCCAAGCTCAGTATCATACCCTGAGTTAAGAGCTAGAGAAAGGTGTTTAACAGAAAGGGAAGCTGGACCGGGTCAGGCTCACGGTCCCTCCACCCCTGCCATCCCTCTCCAGGAGCAGAAAAGGGGAGCCTGACCATTCCAGGGGGACCAG
Organism: Orthonyx spaldingii; assembly: GCA_013397795.1. NCBI lineage: Eukaryota > Metazoa > Chordata > Aves > Passeriformes > Orthonychidae > Orthonyx > Orthonyx spaldingii. Next base: position 133,131 of record VZTJ01001091.1, on the reverse strand, counting down.
CAGTGACAATTTGTTCCTCTTTTATGAGCAGATGTACCGTTTTACTTCAGTACTTGTTTCTTCCTGGAGAGTTTAAACTCAGTGGTGCAAGCACACGACTGACACGGGGATACATGAACAGAAATGCAGTTTAACACTGGATCACCTCTGAAATCTCAGGGTGACTCACGGCTGTGTCACTCATTGTGTCTCACACCAACGCAGCTCCACTGATTTCATGCTACCAGGCCCACACCTGATGGCAACTCCAGCCTCAGCATCCAACTCACCACTTTAGAAATTGGTAGACCAACCTCTGAGACCTCTGGAAAAAGGAACTAAGATGACAAAGGCAGCCTGCAGACAAAAATGGCACTTTCCAGTGGATTCTGCTCTACAAATCCTTTATTTGAAATAAAAAATCTCTTTAATATTATTTTACATAACTTGTTGCTGAGATTATTTGATGCAATTTTCTCGCTATGCAGAGTCAGAGCAGAAGGGCAGTGGCACTGAGAAGGTTGAAGGCACATAGGGAGACCACTTGGTCGAGCCTCCCTGCTCAGCAGGGTCAGCTCAGGCAGGTTGCTCAGGGCTGTGTCCAGTCAAGTTTTAGTATCTCCAAGCAGGAACACTCCACAAACTGTCTGGACAACCTGTCCCAGTGTTTGACCTCCCTTGCAGTAAATGGATTCCAGTGGAATTCCATGTATTTCAGTTGGTGTCTGTGACATCTTGTCCTCTCACTGGGAATCACTGAGGTGAGTCTGGCTCTGTCCCCATCACTCCCTGCCCTCCATCAGGTATTTACACAGATTGACAAGATCCTTCCAAGCCTTTCCTTCTCTAGATTGAAGAGTTCTCTCAATCTCTGCTCACACGGCAATCCCTACTCACTCCAGCGTGTCCATGTCTCTGGCACCAGGGATGCCAGGAGAGGACGTGTCCCTCACCAGTGCTGAGCACAGGGGAAGCATCACCTCGCCCTCCTGGTGACACTGCCTGACACAGCCCAGGAAGCTGATGGCTTTTCTGCCCCACAAGGCCAGGCTGCTGGCTCCTGGTCACCGAGGGTGCTCCAGGCCCTTCTCCATGGAGCTGCTTTCCCAGCAGGTCAGCCCCAGCCCGGGCTGGCACACGGGGTTATCCCAGCCCAGGTGCAGCACCCTGCATTGCTCTTTGCTGAACGCACAGATTGCTGTGACACCATTTCTGCAGCTTGCTGAGGTCCCTCTGAAGGGCAGCACAACCATCTGGTGCCCGAGCTGCTCCTCTGGACCTTGCATCACCTGCAAACGTGCTGAGGGAGCACTCCTTCCACAGCCAGGCAGGGAAGGAGAGGGCAGGCAGTGCTGGTCCCTGTATTGACCCCTGGGGTGAACCACTGCATCCTGCTGTGCTGTGAAATCCACAAATTAACAGGAATGTTAACAACACTAGATTGTATTGGTTCAACAAGTCCCCATTTTTAAATTTAGATGGTTAAATGAGTGCAATATTTTCATGTATGCAAGAATTGAGTCTGTTTCTGAACAGTATCTGCTGGTTCAACTTGTACTTAAAAGTGAACTTTCTTCAAGAAAACTTCAAAAATCATTTATGACTTTAGAGGGAGAGACAGACTTCTCTTTTTGAGCTGCTCTAGTATGTAACTAACCCAAATAGTGGATTTTCTTAAGAAATCTTTTCTGCAGACAAAATTGCCCCTTCACTTGAAGAATCCAGTGCAACAAGAAAGCTGTATTCCAGAATGGGATTACAGCCAGTTTATGATGGATAAACATTGAATGCTTATGGCATAATTATAATGTCATAGCATTTGCTGCCAGAATTACAAAAAATATTCTTAAAACTATGCCCTAAATAGAATGGTGTTTAGTTTAGCTAAACTGAAAGCACACTCCAAGAAATGTGAAAAAACAAACACCATGATTCCAAATCTCAATTATGCATACTAAGGGCTTGTTTTAATAAAAGGATATTTAGTGGCTGAATAAAGTTTCTCAAAAAATAATTTTACAGATAATGAATTCCCAATGTCCAAAAAAGTGTCACATGCAATTTCATCACTGATTCATGTAAACTAACCTCAAATTTAACCAAATGCAACTGTGATCAATATTGTGTCAATCTGGAAGTATCTGGGGTTTAAGGCAACAAAACCAGATGCAAGGATGAGTAAAAATTTGGAACCCACAAACAGAACGGAGATCTTGGCTACTGAAAGGTCTGGAACAGTTGTACTGACAGGGAGAAGCCAAAAGAATGAGAAGTTTTGACAGTATTGCCACATTTAGCAGGAAGAGAGTCAAGTGCAGGAGGAATAAAAGGGAGATAGTTTGCTACCATTATTTAACTTTTTTCTTTTAAAGACAGCATCCTCCACTTGAGGCACGGACTGTTCCACACACTCTGAACTGTTGTGCAGTGTCTAGGCATGGACTTGCAATTATGTTCCCAGGCACTTTTGTGAGGCAAAAACCAGCAATAAACAACCCAAAATCCCAACCACATAAAAAATAAACACAGTCAGACTTACCAACATGTTCTTGAAAAAGCTGTAACAGTTATTGAAGAGATACAAAAAGGCCAGTTATATATAGCAGAGCTGGGCCACAAAAAAAAAGGACATTTGAACTGGTTCTGCCTTTACTGTGAAACAAAACTGAAGGATTGTGATTTCTTTTGGTTTGTTTGATTTCTAAAAAGAAGAAAAAAAAAATGCTGATCACCTTGCAGCTTCAATTAAGGGCAACCATCCTCACCCTTGAGGACCTAAAGGTTTGTGAGAAACAAAACCATCCATGGACAGAAACCTCGCATTGACCAGCCAGGCAGGACTTCCCTGCCTGTACAAACCAACTCCTGCAGCAGTTTTATCTTTGTCCTGCTGCAACGTGTGCCTGCTGGAGAGAGGGAACACAGTCTGGTTACCCAGTGTCACCAGGGATAACTTCCATGTATCCCAGAGACACAGACCCCTGTATCTGCAGGACAGACACCCTGGTGGGTGTTTGGATAATGTGTGCATGCACAAACGTGTGTGCATGACCTGCCCACCAGTGCTCTGCCATCCATCACAACCTCAGAAGCTGACAGAGAATAAAAACTTGCCTGTATCAATCCCTTTTTATTTTATTTATCATCTCTTGGCAGTAACACTTATCACGAGTTGCAGTGGAAAAACCCACAAACTAGAAACAAAAATGGGGCTGAGAGGGGAAAAGGTGTCAGAGTGGAGAAAAGGGGAGTTTTATTTCTCCAAACAATAACCCCTACGATGACAGCCTTGCTGGCTCCTTCTCCACTGACAGGAAATTTCTGTAAAAGAATCATGTGGTGCTGGAACACAAAACTGCAGAGGTTCATATGAGACAGGCTGTAGGTCTGACATGGGACCAGCAAACAAAGTCAAAAGCACAGTCCTCCCCTCTGCCTTCCAAATACTAAAATCTTAGAACGTGACAGAAATCTGTTGACTCTGACAGAGATTAAATTATGTCACTATGAAGCCAAAGAAGCAGAACACCTAACACTGGCAGAAAAATAAGAAGCCCGGGACTTCCCTGCTTCACAGAGTCTCCTGAAAGATTTTTTCTTCACAAAACCAGGCAGAAAATCCTGGAGGACCACAGAGGGGCAATGGATTTATGAGGTCTGAGAATCCTCAAACAAAGAGGTAGTTGAGCTAGTTGATTTTATTATTTTATCCCCAAAAGCTTAAACAATAAAAAAGTTAAAAATAAAAATAAAGCAGAGCAAGCACCTACTGGAAAAGCATAGTGTCAGTATTGTCCTTTAGGCATGTTTCCCTCCACACCTCTGGAAAGTTGTCTGGCATTTGACATAATTGGGAGGAAGAATTTTCTCCCCTGGCAAAGTCAATTAACTTCACTGTATTTGTCTCATCTGTCAGAGCAGAATCTGCTCCCTTCTTCAATTCTGACACATGCTCCTGTGCCTACTTGACAGATCAAACAGGTTATATAGAAATTACTGTGCTTTAAAGGGAAGTTCCGTGGCTACATCAAGTCAAAAGCTGCAAGACAAGAGGTGAGTGATTATTCTATTAGTATACACTCCCCTGGAATATTAAAATACAGCCTAACTTTGTACTGAAGTGTAACCTCTTTCATGCAATTTGCTATTTCATTATGAAACTCCTTTAGTCTTCAATCATCAGAAACATCTGTAGAAAATTAAAGCAGGTCTTTTTCCTGCCCTGTGTTCTTGAACTGCTTAATTTCTCCTATTATTAAGATAAAAAAGCTCCTTGCTGTAACGAGAAATGTAAAAAACAGTGTGGGCCACTGCTTTAACACACTGCCATAAACAGGTACATGCATGTTTATGCACTGTTATAACCAAGCTTTTTATCTTAAGGCTACATAAAACATTAGTGCTCTGTGAAACACCATTCAGTGTGATGTCACTAGACTGCATGTCATGCCACTCTTTGGCATCATAAGTCAATTGCCAGATCTCATCACATTTTATGGACATTATAACTCGGGCCCAAACCCATTTCCCATTAGCTCCCACTTAATCTTTGCTGTACATCAATGTATAAACCTCCTGATTAAAGGCAGCAGAGGAGAGAAGGGCAACACACACAATGTGCTTAATGCAGTTCTCCAGTTAAAACATGAACACAAAGCAGCATGGTGGGTAATGCAGGAGTGAAAAAACTTCTCTATTGGAATGCCTTTCCTCGTAATCGACTGCTAAAAGCAGCCAGACCAGTAATGCAGCTCTCCCAGGTGGCAGCCAGGAACTGGGAGCACTCACTGCATGTGTAACTGGGAAACAACATCAGGGTCTCTGTGGACCTACACTCCACAGATTTTAAGCCCCTGAGCAGCACTAAAGAGCACATCACAGAAGAAGAAGTCCCTTCTGTTTGGGCACGGACCTATTCTGAAGTAAAACACCAAAGGCACTCGGACACTCTGTCGAGAAAGGGGGTTTGGTCCAATAAAATCTCTTTCCTACCAGAATCAAGCTGATGTTTGTATTGAGCTGGTGGAGCAGTGCATCACGTCTGACAGGCTGCTGATGTGATGGGAGGGCAGAGAGCACAGGACTGGATTGATCTCTCAGCAGCAGAGCCAGCACTCCACGGAGCTGCCTTTGAAGCAGCCCCATACAAGTATTGCATTATCTGCTCACGAGCGCTGCGCAGGATTTCAAAGGCTTAAATAATATTATGGCACATAAATCTACTAAAGGCTAACCTGATGCCCTCTGTGAGTGAGAACTTCTTGTACTACAAAGGTTCTATCAGTTGGAGCCATGGAAGAGCAAAAACCACAGGGGAGGCAGAGCTGGATCTTCCCAGACCACCTTTGTGCTACTCCAACACAGGCCGGAGCACACATGAGCCCAGACTGCCCTAAAAGCCATCTCAAATACAGCCACACACACACTTTACCACGAGTTTTGTATGATTTTCCCATAACTCTTCATGGAGGTTAAATCTGTATCAATGCAAACTCCTCATTTTGTGTACAGAAAACATTCAATTTTTTCAAGGAAAATAATCTGGTAATACTTCCACAGGAATCCTCTGGGTCTTCTTTCTGAGTTAGCTATCCTTCTGCATCAGAACTATTATCCCTCAATCCCCCTGGAGTACAAAAGATCCCACTATATGATCTGACCATTTAATGTACTCCCGCTGAAAATATCCTACACTGACCTATGGATTTGTTTAACCAATATTGATCTCAAGTTTCTTTACCCCAAGAACTAAAATTGCTTCACCCCAAGAGCTAACACACCCCTCAGTGACACCTCTATGAAAAGCTCAAGCTCACCTTTAGGTTTACAATACAAGTAGGCAGTGGTTTGGGTTTTTTAAAGTACCACATTCAACATAGTTTTCATAGGTGCTATGCAAAAAAAACTATTTAAGCATGATTTACACTGATAGATCTTAAGAAGTAAGTGTAAGTGGGGATTCATCATCCAAAGAGGTATTTTCCCTGCAGGGATCTCATTTTATCCCAGTCACACTCAACAACTTTCATCTATGATTTGAAAGAAAATATAAAAGTCACCCACTGCAGAATGTACATCTGTCAAAAAATCTGAGGGGGCTGGGAAAATGGATAAATGATTCAGGCTAATCTGTAGCACTTACTAACGTGGACTTTTTCCAGCTAGAGACGGCTTAATAGCAAAGGTCACACAGCCAGGAGCTAAGAGCAGGTCACACACACAGCACCACAAATTAATTAATACTGGAAACAACACAGATAATGGTGGCTGACATACAAAATCTGAGCTCTGGTTACTTGTGGAGGTAAGGAGGTGGATACAGACACAAAGTAGTATAGAGTAGGGGAATTCAGAATTCACCCTGGTTTTCTGCAGTGAGATCTCTGAGTGTTACCTTCTCTCTTCAGGGGCAAAACACTGAGCTTCAGCTGCACTTGCTGAAAAAAATCCCTGCATTGCCACACCTACAAATCACCCAATAATACAACAGCAATAACAGCAAGGAGTTATCACGTTGTAAACGTAACATGATCCATAACAATATCTGCATACGCACACAGGCATGCACAAACATATGTATCAACAAAATAATTCCAGCAGAAATGACAGCTTTCCTGGATGCACAGATCATTCCCTCAAAGCTGTTATTCTTGGTGCCCTAAATCCCACCCTGTGCTTGGAGGAATTAATGGTACCACTGCAGTTTCCTCACCACTTTGGCAGGAAGCAGAATTTTGGGGAACTCTCATCCTCCCCTATATCTACCTACACCATGTGGCAGCTATTCTTCTGGGAGCACCCAAGCCTTTTATCAGAGGAAAAGCAAAATTTTGGAAACAGTTCATTATGAGAGAATGTCATCAATGAGTTTATGTGTAGGCTGGAGAAAAGGTGAAGGGAATCAAGGAACACGGACGCTTATTTAGATGTCGCTTTCCTAGTCAAGAAACTCTGCTAAATTTAGCATGCCTTCTGAATGTTTTTTGTTTGTTTAGGTTTTTTTTACATCAGAAGTATTTTAAAGCCTCTCCTTTATTTGTATTTCTTGCTTTTCATATGGTTTTTGCTTTCTCAAGGAAACTGGCAGCTGAAATGGTGTTCTAAAAACAAGTCACAAACATTTAGCAGTGTTGCCATTTCAAACACCAGGCTCAGCTGAAACTGCTGTGTGGTAAGACGATGCTGTTTCAGCTGCTGGAGCCCTCAAAGGACAAAAAAATGCTGAATAAAACCAAAATATAAGTCATGAGTCAACAAAAACTCTGGGATTTGTTGCAAATAACATCCTTCAAAGCAGCCCAAAATAGAGATGCACTGCTCTTTGCAGACACCAGGAGCCTGTATTATCACCTCCACTCAGCCACTCCAGCTTACATGGTTCTCTCTACTGGAAGTAGGAAGCACTTCCCAGAACATAATGCTGATATTTTCAAATCAGATATTTCCATTTTTCAGATAACGAACCAAAGCACCAATGGAAGAAAGAAAGGAAAAAAAGAAACAATGCACATGTGCATGAGGAAGGCATGAAATGGACCCACACCTGAGCATTGAAATCTCTCTATTGGCTAGCCCCACTCATAAAGTCTTTTTCTAAAGGGGGATAAAAATAGCATTAAAAGAAAATACATTGATTTTGGGGTTTTTTTCTGGTCTTCAATTCCCAGGGCAGACAGCCTGTAAAACCTGCTGCTGTAGTACATAAAGGCAGCTGATCTGAGCAGAGAGCTCCAGGCAAGTTTTCAGTATTTGTTTCGAAATACAGGAAAATCACCCAGCAGCCAACAGCTCCCAGAAAAGCCAAACACCTACGAACTTGGGGATGGAGAGCCTGCAGCACCAGCACAGGGCTCCACTGCCCACTCTCTGTCCCACAGGTAGCTGCATTCCTTTGCTCCATTTGCAAACATCCCTGAGCCGTGTGAGCACACTCCTCAATTACAGGGAAGAGCCTGTGAGCACACACAGTTCATCCACTGGGTTGCAAAAGAAAGCAGCACCCACCCAGCCTGCCCCAGGGCAGGGACATTAAAGGGATCTCTGTAAGGTCTAATCCTGGTGCCACTGAAGCCACTACAAATTCCTCTGCCAGGGCTGGGAGCAGAAATGGACCTATGGTGAGCTTTTATTTATTTTTAAACCTACCACCCTCAGCACCCACACAAGTTCAGTGGGAATTTTTCAGAACAGTGTTTTGACACCTGAGCCAAAAACAAATCAGGGAATATGTGAACTTCCTAAAGCTCTTTGGAGAAGGCAAGGAAGGAGTCTGGAGGTGTTAACTGTGGGAACTCATGAAAATGGTGAGGAGGGAGCTGCACTGAGCTATCCTTGCTGTCATCTCCGAGGTCTGTTATGACACTGTCAATTGCTCAGGTGTTTGTAGAATGGGACAACACCAGTCTTCTATGTTCTTCTGCTCGCCCAAGCTTTTCCAAACACATTTAAGACCTGGATAAGGCCTGTAAATACAGCAGATCTAAAAAAGATCACTGCCAGGTGAGCAATAAAGAGAGAGAAGTAATAAATGCAAAACACAAAAACAACAACTTCAGTGACAGCTCAGACAAAAGCCAGAAGATCAGGAAGGATCCTATGGCCTGGACTGCTCAAGGCAGGGGACTGCTCAGTCCCAGCAGACTCCTGAAAGCACTCACACCTCCACAGCAATACTTGCCTTGCTCCTGGGCAGAAAAAGAGCAGGATGCACCTACATCATGGAACAAGGGAAAAAATAAAAAGGCAAGATATGGTTTCCATATTTCAGACTGTTTGCAGACTCTATATCTGTGGGACTTTTCATTCCAAAATTAACTGTGTGCTGAAGAGAGTCTGGAACAGCAGAGCCTTTATGCTTCCAAGTTTTGAGATGGCCTCAGAGTGCAAAATCTCTTCTCTCTCATTTCTGGAATAGTTTTTGACAATTAGTAGAATCAATGACCACAGAGCAAGAAGTCTGCCCAATCCATCAGGGCCTAAATGTGAAAAGAGGGGGAAGAGAGAGAGAACCTTCTAATGACAGGAAGGGGAGAAGAGGTGTAGAATTTTTTTGGCTTTATTCAGGAGCATTTCCTCATGAATTCTGGAAGAGAGTCAGGAAATAAAGATAGCAGCCAGCACTCAGCTCCTGCATCTTTTTAAGGGAGAACTAGACAAATGCAGCAGTAGCAAATAAAGGAAACCATAAGTAACCTTCTCTGTGCAAGGCAGACACTACCCCAGTACAGAGAGCTGGCACAAACCCAAGGCCTAGAGGCTGCTTGGTAAATTCTCAATAAATATTAAAAACACAAGTATGCTGATATCTGCACTTTTTCCAAAGCTGATGGAAAAATTAAAGCATGGGTCGATGCTCCTGAGAACAGAGGAGTCAGTAAGATTCCCAGGTTTAGGGGAAAGAACAAAGAGATGGAGAAACTATTATCTTGAATCTCAATTAATGTCGACAGATTCCGGAGATGAGAGAACAGCGCCTGCACTGGAGCCAGGACCACAGCACCTTTTCCATCTTTCCAGAAAGGCTCACCCAGCTTTCAGAAATGGGAGAGCAGAGGTGCCTGGAATCCAGTCTAGTGGAATGATGCCAGCAAGACACGGGACCTCCTCTTCCTACAAGTTTCACCCTCTTCTCTCTCCTCATCACAGGTATATCCACTGTAAGTATCAAGTCTACAAGGACAGAGGAGAAGGAAAGAAAAGAGACTACTTTGTTTTCCACAGAAGGCAGCCCTCGTGCTCTGTGATTATATATATATATATATATATAATTTTTCTATGTATCTATACTCCTCTGCAGAGGAATAGTGGAGACCAAGTGCACAACCACCACCAGGTATCAGTAGGGTGTTAAGAACATGAAGAATCTGCTTATCTTCAGCATCATCTTAGGAGAAATACCACCAGGAGAAGAGCTGACTAGATCCTTAAGCAAAAAAAGCCTTACCTGCAACAAATCTGGATTGATGGGTCATTAAAAGCAGTGACTAAAATACCTTTTTTTTTTTTTAATTAT
>VZTJ01001091.1:53749-123110 GCA_013397795.1 Orthonyx spaldingii | reverse complement strand
TTTTTTAATTATTTAAAATACAGAAAAAACACAACCACTTCCACGACAAAAGTAGCCAAGCATGTAGCAAGTGTATGACATCAACCTCCACAATAAATCCAACCTGCTAATATTTTCAACACTGTATTTGTTCTTGCACACTTTCAAATTACTCCAACACTATTTTAAACAAATCCTTTCACTGAAGAAAATGTCAATATATCAAAACTATTTTTTAAACTAATGAGTTTCCTTTTTTTGCAAGGCAATTACTTTAAGTACTGAAAAGGTTTCCACGGCACCCTCCACTTTCAACTGACAAATATCAGCAATAGCTGGATGTAAAACAAACAAATTGAAACCCCCAAATCAGCAGCGTTTGACTCAAGGAAAAACATTAAATGTTTTCAAGCAGAAGCACTGAAAAACTTATTCTTACTGAAAGAAAAAAGAATGTACGCACACCTGCTTTTCTATCAATCTAAGCAGGAAACCATTTCACTGCTGCATCATAAGTAGAAGAAAAGTGCTTATTAAAACATTAATCACAGTCCATTATATTCTGACTCCATGCCAGAAGTTCCCATTACATCACTGAAAATATCTATTAACCAAAACCTGATTCTGACAAGTTACAGAAGTGTAGTGTTTAGGATTTAGTAATGTAAAAGTCAGTTTTAGAAGAACAGTTACACAATTGATTTTGCAGTGGCAAGCAACTATAATTAATTGTTTTTGTGACATTTATTACTGCAGTGGGGTTGATTTAACTGGTGTTTCTACTGTAAAATTATTAAAAAATTATTTCAAACTTCATCTACTTTTATTAAACACATTTATTGTGAAGGTATTTAATACCCGGGGCTGGCTAAACAATTTTAAAATGTGCTGGATACACCAGTACATGTAAAACTGTATTGTCTTGTGTAAATATGGGCCTTGTTTAGAACCACGTCTCACAGGAAATTATGCCAAATGAAAACCATCTCCCCTTCTCCTCTCCCAGTGAAAAGGATTTATGTTTTTACATTTAATACCAGTTAAAGAAACAAAAATATGGTGGCGTTACCTTCAAGCCTGAGCAATAGTTCAGCTGTGAAGTCCCATTATGTTCAAACCTCTGCTTTGTTATTAGAAACACAGCCTAACTCAAATATTTCAATTTGGAAGAGGGAGAAGTGAACAACTCAATCCTTTCTGGAAGCCTGGCACTACACGTCGTGTTTATCTAGAACAGTTTTCAACTAACTACTAGCAAGGCTTTAAAACCCAAGCCATGAAATTGGTTCCTAAACGTGTGTACATAATCTCCAGCCAACCACTTTAATCATGGGTACTTTCCTCAAGCCCCTGTAAGCAGCATCACTAACAAAAAAAAAAAAAAATCAAAAATAGCTATAATGCATGATAGCAAACACATATTGTGTATTTTGTCCCCTTGACACAACATGGATGAGTCTCTAACTACAAAAGGCACCTGAGATAACCTTTAACCTATCCTTGGACATCTTCCAATTTCAAAGATCCCAAGAGCTTCAGTCAAGGTACTTTTAGGGTGCTCCCTCCACACCCAACCACTCCTTTCCATGCAGCAGCTCAGGTCTCAGCTACCCCCAAAATTTCTGCTGTTCCACCAAGTGTGACAGCCATCAGGGACAGATGCACAAACTGCTGGGATGGAAGGTGCCAGAAACTCCAATTCTTATGGGTATGGAAGACTTGGATTTTTTTTTATTTTTTTTTTTTTAAGGAAAGTGGGAAAAATAAAGAAATGAACACACATGTGATGGGATACCATTAACTCTTAAGAAAAGTTCTCCAGCTCCACTTTTCCCTCCAGTGTGATTTAATCTAGGGACCACAGGGTCAGTGTCAAAATCAGAAAACAGAGACTACCAGCCCAACCCTTAAAAGTCTTGTCACCCATCATTTTCAGGATTGAGAGCAGCTACATAAATGAAATTTATCAACGGAATTACTGACTTTGGCAACTGACATGCTCCTCCAGGAAGAGATCCCTCACTCCTACCACTAAGCACACTTTGGAGAAGCTTTAAACATTACAGACTCCTTCCACAAATCCATCTGAAGGGGGTTAAAGAATCACAAACTACTGCTTCAAAAGCTGCAGAAAGCTTCAAGCAAGACACCTCCCCATGCTTCTCTCTGCCTTTTAAGGAAACTCATAACTCACCTTTTCAGCCATTTGATACCTGAACAAAATTTTCATTCAGGCTGCTTTACAACTGTATTTATCAGTGTCAGAGTCAAGATGATGCATCAGTTCTGGCTTTATTTTCCTCTTTAGGGATCTATTTTGCTGGCTGTCTCTGGCTAAATATTTTCATTTTACATAACCCACCCTTCTTAAAACAACCATGTTGAAGGGCTTCGAAAGCCTCTCTCTCCTTCTTTCCACACTTCCTTTTTGAATTTTTATTGCAATGAATTTTTACAAATGCTTCAGAAGGCAAATTCAAATAGGATGCTTAGCACCTTTCTACTTCAACTACATCTCAGACTAAATAGTTGAAGATGAGTGCACCCAAACAGACCCTTCAGGAAAATATGCCAGGGTTTTCTTAGACTGCCCCAGAGCAAATTCTTGCCGTGCCCTCTCTCCTGACAGCCAAGCACAGAGCAGGAGCAATGCCCAGATGCTGATGAAGAAGAGGAGCTCAGCAATGGCTTCCATGAGCTCCCACACTCTCCATCAGAGACTTTGCTTCTCATGACTGAGGTGTCTCTGCCTCTGTACTCTAACACTGGGCTTAAAGAAAGCATTTGGGTGCTCTGTCCCAGGAAGAACTACAAAAGCTGGAGGACACTGAGGCCCTGCTGTTGCTGAAATGAGAGATAATCAGGACAGATCATTCCTCCATCTGCAAAACTTACTGTTTTTCTTGTGGCAACCACACAATTCCCAATGCAATTATCCATCTGGCTGAGGAGCCAGAGGAAGACTTAGAAAGGGCAACCTGATGGAGTGCAGAAGAAACAAGGAAGGAAAAATGTAAAGAAAAAGAAAATACTGAGCACAAAAACTACTAATCTCAAATTTAGCACATAATTTCAGAGATGCAAGAAGAGTCCTAAAAGTTAACTTCTACCAAAATACAGCAGCTAAGGAGGAAAGTCTGGGGACAGATAAAGTCACAAGAGAACCAGACATCGACAGCAATATCAATGCAGGGGATGGAGAGAAGGATGAAAGCAAAGAAGGGCTTTCAATAACAGATAAGAACCGCCACAGACAATCAGGTCTTTTTAAGTGGCTGGTAGTAACAAGGCTTTGATTTGGTGAGACACAAAGAGCACAGAAAATAGGGCATTTGGCCCACACAATTGCTGGATGCCTCCTGACACATTATAATCCATCAGCAGACAGCTTTGCCTGACACCTTTCAGCTGCCCACTTAACAGCACTGCCTCCACACCTGCAGTGACAACTCAGGGTTGCTTCCTACAAATTCTCCATAAAAAAGGCCAATATTACCATCCTGATTTTTTGAAGTAATTCTAAATATTTATTGCTTGATCCTGTAGCACAGTTTGCAGACAAATCTCCATTCTGTTAAGGCTCTGAAACGCTTTTTTTCCTCGTCATATTGTAAGTATTTCAATAAATGTATGATTTAGTATTCAGCAAGCCCATGCTACAGAAAGACTGTTCTGGAATAAATGGTATAATTACATTTCCTACAGCGACCTTGTAATCTCCCGAGTATTTATTCTAGACTAAACAGCCTTACTCAGCTGCCCTGTGTCTGATTGTCGATGAAAGAAGCTTGTTTGACAACTGCTTCGAGCAGAAACATATTTTTTCCATGATTGCATGAAAAAGTGAAAAAACATTACCAGGCCGGTATTCCGAGCACAGAGACTCATGTTAGATCGATGAGTTAATTCTGAAGCCAAACGCCAACAAAAACAATCACCATGGACATTCTGCTGTCACAGGCAGCTTTTGAGGTGAATTTAGTGGTACACACACAGCTACAGCCAGCTTTGCATATAAGGAACTACGTGGTGCATGCAGGCTTCCTTCTTTGTTTCTTTATATATTTTCCATATTCTCTGCTTTTATAACCCTCCTGAGACCTTTTACAGTTACAGAACCCACACTATACCCACAGGTGGGCGGGCAGGAAGCAGAACTCTCCATTTCATAAGCAGTCCACTTTTAATATATTCAATTGCTAATGACCTTGACAGAAGAGCTCCATGCAAAACACCATATTCTGTGGGGTGTCATTTGAAATGTTCATAGACTTTTTTGCCAAAAAGCTGATTTCTTAAACAGTAAGATTTCAGACTTAGTGAAGGCTGCACTCCTTGATTTCCATTCAGCTGGAAAAATTGGTGCTAATCTACCTCTCCTATATTAAATTTGCGTCCTTCCAAAATCCTAAAATGAAGCCTGTAGGATTTCTGTGGAACACTAAAGCAATACCAGACAGTTTCTATTTCAAACCAGATTTAGATGGTTTACAGGCAGTTCTGTGGCCTTGGTCCCTCCTGCCTTGAAAGGGACAGCACACTTGGCCACATTCACTATTCCAAAAAGGGCACCCACACAGTACTTGTTTTGTCATTCACAGGTTTTTACTCAATCATTCATGATAAAATGAACAAAAAATAAAAGGCTCTATGAAAATGTAGCTGAGTCTTTAAAGCAATAATCACTCCTTACCTGCCAGTTCTCATTCATTAGGTACCCGATGCAAAACACTTTGCAGAAGACAGAAATCCCTCTGCTGAGGATCAGGCCCTGCAACAGGAGACTCTGGGAAATTCAGACCATATGCCTTGGTAGCCAAGAGAATTCCTGCAAGGAGTGCAGCCCTCTCTGTGCCCTCCAAAGCAAGACAAGCTTTCCTTGCTCTTACTCAATCTTTTGACTCTGACTACTGAGCTTATTGAGAGACTAGATTCCATTAAAAGGAGCAGAATGAATTCAGTGTTCAAAACCAATGGGCCAAAGCAGATCAAATCAGCCCTTCATTTGTGGCTTTTCTCCTTTTCCAAGATTCAAGAAATATCTGCATACCCCAGTGACAGAGCAGATGTGAAAAATCACCTGCTATGACTTTTAAAGCCCAGCGGCCCTGTCACCCATTCAAAATCAATTCTCAGTTATTTCACTGTCTTGAACCCTACACAGACACTGACAGGGTTCTAGCAGAAGCTAATCCAGCCAAAAACCAGCTCAGCTATGCTGTAAGAATAGTTTGGAGACCATCCTGACTATTGCCTCACTTAAAAAAAAAAAATCACAATGATTGACAGCAAAAAAGTTACACCAGTCATTTCTAGATTGCATGCCAGAACTCTACATGTGTTTCAAATTACACTACAACACTGGACAACAAAGAAATATGCAGAAATTTTCCACTTGAAGTGAAGGTTAAAAATTAAACACTAACAAAGCTCTAACAGATATGAAACCCAACCTCATCTTAATGCAAAATTTTAAATGCCTGAGCTGTCCTACAGTAGGAAAAAAGGAATGAATCAATCCAGTTGTTCATAAGAAAAAGCACAGTGGGATAAAACATGTTCATTGTATGTACAGATTTTCACAGCGCTCCCACTCTGCTTCAGTACTTACCCCCTCAACTCTTAAAATGACATTCTGTTTAGATTTAACTTTTAATTTATCAAAGTATATTACCTATCCTCATTAGATTAGCATTCACTATTGAACTGCATTGTCTGCACCTTATTTCAACAAAACTCTAACTGGGGTGCTTCTAACAATGTGGTTATACATGAAAACAAGTTGATTGACCAAAGGGAAGTCACATTTTTCCCTAAAGAAAAGATTTTTGGAGCAAACCTGATTTTTTATATACACACATATAAATATATTCCGGTTGAATCTCTCCAAAGTTAAATAGGCAAACACAATTTTATTTTAAGCAGCCCAGGCTTGACTTGATTACAAGGTCTGCTGCAAACAGACATTTTTAACCTGACTTGTAAATTACTTCTATTTTATGAGAATGGTGAGGATACGACTGGCACTGCATCGAGCATGATCCACTTTGGATTACAAGAGACTGTTTTTAAACTTTGAGTCATGAGGTTCACATATCTTTACAAAAATACTATTCACATAAGCCGATTTTCAATTTACAGACAGTTTTTAAGTAGCTTGTATATGGCTCTTCACAGCTGTAAAACTTGGTGGCCGCTGTGTGGCCGCTCCTGTTAGACAGACAGACTTACAATTACTGCCAAGAATGTCTTTACATTCTTCAGGACCTCCAAAAAACCATCATTTGGATCCTCAGGGGTTTGTTTTGATTTATTTTTTCTTTAGAATCAAAACTGCATATCAAACATACATTTTTAAAGCAACACACCACTTTCCATCCCCATCCTGGGTTATTCTTTTGCTACTTGGCACATCAGTTTGTTGTATTTTTCATTTCTTTTGTTTTCCAGTAAGAAAAATGCAGACCTCCAACCACACAAATTCAGCATGCTCAGCAAAAACATCAGGAAGGATAAAAAAAATAAAATAAAGAGAGACAGGCTTTCTTGGCTCATCTAGGAAAGGCTCCAAGTAAAGTAATGGCAGCAAGTGCCCAAGCATCCAGGTGCTCCTCGTGTTCTCTTGCAGCCACACCCCCCTGCTCCCCAAAAGACAATTCAGCAGCTTTGCACCAATTTGAACCAAAGGTGACACTTCCCACTTCAGTCAAACTGTACCAAACCAACAGTTTGTGGTGACAGCAGAAGTGCCAGGAGAGCCCTCGATAAGACAGGGATCTCCCTCCAAACAAGTCAATGGGTTGCCCTCAGCTCCATGCAGAAACCAACCCTGAACCCTTCAGTAATTCAGAGCAGTGACAGAGGCACACAGACCCAGGGCTGTTAGTCACCGTGGAGGGACAGGCAGCTGCAGAAGCTGCCCCCAGGATGGGCACGTTCCAGGGATCCAAGACCCCACTTTGCTCCAAGGGCAGAACCACACGTTTGGGAGATGCTCTCACACATCTCTTCCCTTTTCCAAGTCACGTTTCCATCTGACAGCTGAGACAGGCATGAGCTGGTCCTTGAGTCTGAACAATCAAAGTGACCTTTATGGGGGGCTGAAGGACACAAACCCCTATGCATTATACCAATCATTTCTGTTGGGGGGAGGGAAAAAATCTAATTCTTCATTATTCTCAGATTTCCAACACCCCAACAAAAAATGCGTAAGGATGTTAATGTTTTTCTGCAGTACTTAAAAAAAAAAAAAAAAGAAAATTTACATCCCTGGGGGAAACTGAAAACAAATTTGTAAGAACAATTTGAACATAAATTTCCTTTTTTGCGAAATATGCAAACTCCACACAGAAGAACAGTGGAAAAATGCAGAATCAAGTTTATGGTCTGCTCACAAAGTTTTTTGAAAAGCGTAATAAGCAAATAATACAAGTCATCTTAAAAAGCATTTTTTAAAAATTATAGAAGATTCCTTACAAATGTTCTATGTGATCCCTCAAGGATTCACCCTTTTTCCTTGTTCTTTGCTAAAACCTTCTTGCCAGCTGTGTCCTTCATTACAGCAATTCACTAAGAAAAAAAAATTCTGAAACCTAAAGCAAGTCTTGCAGAAGGTAAGAGGTTAAGGAATATTCAAAAAACTCATTCTACTGAGTGTTTTGAAGATAAAAAAACCATATCTTTAAGAAAAAAAAGTCAATAAATTATGCTACCAGAAGTGAATTCAAAGTCACCAGGTTGACAGTATCTTTGCAATAATTTTGGCTCCAGAAACTCAGATAACAGCCTGCACATTTGAGGGAACTACTCAGCAGCAATAAATAGCCAGACTGCAAAGTTATTAACAGGAAAATGAAAAGAGGGAGAAACTAAAATTTAAAAAAAATACTAATTAAATACATTTAGAATCACAGAATGGTTTGGGTGGGAAGAGCCCTTAAAGACCATCTAGTTCCAGCCCCCCTGCTATGGGCAGGGATGCCACCCACTAGGCCAGGTGGCTCAAAGCCCCGTCCAGCCTGGCCTTTTATAAGCACAAATGAACAGGAAACTAAAAATCTTGAGCCGGAGAGGTTTACATTGTGCCCAGCTCTTCTGCCTCACCCAGGCAGCTGTATGCAGCTGCCTGAAAAGCCCCAAAGCAGGGACAGAGGCACATTAGTTAAGCATTCATCACCAACAGGAAATGCGCATGAGTTCATATAAACACAGAAACACAAATACATAAACCAACAGCCCTGCACGGTTTAAGGTATTTCAGACACCCCATGGAATAGGGTTAGAGCTGTACTGGCTGGGAACCCACAGCACTGATGTATTTGTTTTGGAATGGCAAACAGCCTCGGGACTCAGAACTCTTCTGGTGGGCACCACCCACCCACCCGTGAGCCTCCCCTTGCTGCCGCAGCCACCCCGCACCCCTCAACTCCTTCATCACCTCCAGAGCCAAGCCCAACAAGCCTGGCTGTTCCCGCTCGCAGGAGGAAAACGACACTTTCAAAAGTGTCTCCAAGAAAAGACTGTGGCATTGTTTGCAAACCTGACTCGGAACACGCTCCCGCACGGACGCTGCAACGCAACTGCAGGATCTGAAGGATTTTGTTCTGCAAAGTGTTGGGCTGCCTCAGAGCCGGTGCCATTAAATGCAATGGACATAGATGACAGTGTTCCTGCTGGATTTGGACACCAGCATCCATGGGGCACAGGCAAAAGGGAACCTCCCTGCACAAGTCATCTTCTCGTTTGTGATGAGGCTGAGGGGCCCCCGAGCTCCCCTCACACTGGAGGTCCCTCACAGCTGTGCTCCATCCAAACAGGTGGCGAAGGCTGAACCAGGCCCTGCCCAATTTAAACTGCTAATTAATACTTGGTCACAGAAGCTTGATACCAGATAATAAAAATTACAGGCATCAGGAGGACACAGAAACAGTAAAAGTGGAGACAGCCTCAATTCCAGACAGCTCTCAGTTTTCTGAAGCACCATGAGGTTGCTTATTTACCTTACTAACTCCATCTACCTCTGTCATTTCCTGGATGAGACACAACTTCTCCCATGCCAGTGAATTAGATGGGATTCCTGTTTGGATTTCAGTGGTCTCTGAAACTGCACACTAAATTGCCTCAACTTTGTTCAGTACTCTGTGGCTTCAGTTTTCCCAGATTGCACAGCCAAACGTAAACTGTTATTTTTTAAACTCTTTCTTGCCTTGCCAGCCTGCACATTTGTTCTGCCATGCAGTTTTGCAGGCACTGAAAGTGATGAAGACCATGATGAGCTGGGTGACACTACCCCAGCAGCTACATGTTTCCAGGTGTCATTTCAGCTACAAACACGTCCCTAGGGAGAACACACATCACTTTGGACTTCCTGATCTTCCTTACTCGGGCACAGAAGGCTCCCAAACTCCCCTCCAAACATGGCTGCACACCACGATGCTGCCAAGCTGCTGGACCAGCCCTGCATTATATTTTTTGACAAAGTTAAGCTCTGTGCTTCATTTCTCACAAACACAGTTTGACTGTAGACAGCAGCCGACAAGTAAATCTACCCTTTTCTATGGCAAACAGCCCAACTTTAATATTTTTACTGGCTTACAGCTGGGTAAATTAAGCCCCAGATTTTTATTTATTTATTTTTTAATACCGTGCAACTGAAAATGAACAGCTACTTCACTATGACTGCCAAGGACAACCTTAAAAACACTAATGCAATCCAGTCCAGCTCTCAATAGATCTATAAAGGCAAGAGGACCAAAAATGTCAGCTTATCCACCCAAACAAAATGTTGGTTGGGCAGGAAGTCTAACATTTTGTTAAGATCCTTAAAAAGAAAAAAAGAAAGAAAAAAAAGATCCCTGGCAATCTGAAGATGGTAACAATCCCAGCTACAATGCCATGAAATGGGAATTAAAATGTGCTGTTTTACTTACCCCAGCCTTCCCAGCATGTCAGGCTCTGGAACTTGTGGTCCATATGTCTCCACTTGCAGAGGCTGATACTCATACAAAGCTTCCTCTAACTTTTGAATGGGAGCTAATGAAATATGCTGACCCTGTTGGGGAAAAAAAAAAAAACAGTAAAAAATGTCTACATACTGGGTCAAGGTTTTGTTTTGACTTTTTTTATATGCAATATAAGAACAACCATTAACTTGGTCCAGACAAACACCATCCCATTAAGAACATACTGTTCACTGTATCACTCACTTCTTCATGATTTACATTTTTTTACTGGGACCAACAGATTGGAAGTGATATTTCATTACCTATAATTGATTGGACAAGAAGGAAGGAGGGCAGCTTCATTCAGGGCAAGTTTACCATTAGAGAGTACAGCTGCTTCCAATGTCACCAGTAAAATTATTATTAGGCACAAATTTCATTTATCTGAAGTACCATCAAACAAATGTCTCTGAGCAACTCTACTTGATTCTGTAATCAATGATTTCCTGAAAGCCCTAATTAGAAAGGGAAGCCACTTTCCTTTCTCTCCACAGGCTTTGTAAGCTCCCATACATAATGGCTCTCAAGACAGACTTTTACAGAGCAATACAATTAATTCATTCAGCAAATTCCCATTTGTTTAATAACTAAAAATACAGAAACACACAAACATTAAGCTTTCACTCCAGATGGTACTTTTGCAAGCCCTTCAGACCACTGAGAAATAGTGAGACATTTCCACATCCCTCCCCTCCAAGTCCCTATCACTCCAAGCTCTCACAAAACAGGAGACTTGTGGCTGGGAAGGAGGGGGTCAGGAGGATATGAGATAGAGCCAAAGTTAACAGATGTTGCTGCGTGACATTCTACACTGATTTGTTGATCTTTCACACAGTTTCAATTTTCTACTGTATTCTATGGTGCTCACAAAAATTAGCAGCAGCAGCAAAAAGACAGAGCGCCATGAGCTGCCCCAGAACAGCCTGGCTTTCCCTGTAGAAATTGAGCTTCCCATCTGCAGAATGCAGGAATTTAGCAAAGTAGTGGTATTGTTTTTGTAGACATTTTGTCTGAAACAGGAGATGGGAAGCTTTCCACAGTGTAATGCCGTGTATAAGCCTGGCTCCCACTGGTGATCACTTACTGAGCTGAGCTTCCCTGGGGCCACTCCTGTGAGCATCGACTCCCTCAAGTGGGAAATACAGGCTCCTAATGTGGGACACTGGGTTAAAATTAACTAAAGAGGGCAACCAAAAAGTCTGTAGAAGGGGAAAGCTGTTAATTAAATTTGTGGTTGAAGACAGTGACCTTTCTGAATCTGGAGCAAAGATATTTTTGTTTAGGGAGTTGCAGAAAATAGCTAAGAAAACTGAAGACGTAAGTCCTTGAGAAGTGTTATCGTGGATCTAAGCCGATCTCTACGGAAATATCAGCAGCTCAAGTTTTCCACTGAAACAGCCCTGTGTGTGTGATGAAAACAGACAGTTTTAGCCTTTTTCTGAACTGCCTGGGGGACTGGAGAGGCCGCTGCTGACACTGGTATGGGGACAGTGTCCTGGAGATGAGATGTGAAGGAAGTTCTCCACTCAGCCACGCACCACTCCAACTCATGGTCAGCACATTTATTTCTGTGCTACAAACTACTGTTGCAACATTAAAAGCAGCCTACCACACATTTTTAAAAAGTAGGAAAAGAAAGGTTAAAAATTCAGCTTTAATCCCACTTCATGATATTTTAGGACATAAATGCATAGTTTTCTATTTTCTTACAAGTTGCCAATTCAAGTTTATTAAAATATAATACTTTGCAACTACATTTATGTGGGCCTCTTACACCCATGGCAAGAGGTTAATGCTTAAATAAGACTCTTAGATTTCAACTTTTAGCAACACCTTTGCCTCTAACTAAATCAAATGGAAGGTCATACCAACATTTTACATGTGTGCAACCTCATCTGGTGAGTGAAGAGTCTCACTCTTTCCAAATCCAAATTTTGTTCCAGCCATAGGAAAGAAATTTCAGTTTCGAGTAAAGATCAAAACCACGGTAAATATTTTGGGAAATTACTTCTGTGTGCAAAAAGGGAGAATCTCAGATTGCAGGAGTCCCATCCCTTGAGGACACCACCGGAACAGCTGCTCACAGTCAGCAGAGTTGCCACTGGTGCCTTCCTGACACTTGTTAATGAGAGCAACTTCTGCCAGCATGGGCCAAGAGACACGGGAAGGCTCCTGACACATGGACTGGGCTCATCACTGGCCTCCTTCCCCACCACTATTTCTGCTGCTACAAATGTCCACCTCTGGGAGCTCCTGGGAGGACAGGATGAAAATGTTTCATTTGTCTTCCTCTCTTTGTGGGGTTCCCAAGGTGCCTGAGGTCACAGGGGACCACGATGGTCATTATCTCTCAGATGACCAAGCAGTAACTGTAAGGGGGCTGCCCATGACTGGTAGCAAGGCTGACTGGTCAGCACATCAGGGTTATGGGGGACACAGGGACCATGGGGAAGGACCTCTCTGTGTGGAATTGCATCACCAGCTCACTGTGGTGGCCTGGAGAACAGCAGAATGTCCGAAGAGAAGCTGCATCATAGAAAACCTCCACCCTTGAGCTAGTCTGACCTCACGTCCAGCACAGGCCACGACATTTTGTGTCCCTGTATGTAGCCCAAGAACTGGCAGTTCAGCCAAAACACCTTCTTTTGAAAGGCATCCAACCTAGGCTTACAGATCTCAGATCATAAAGGTACAGGCACATCCCCTAGGTAAGCTGTTGCAATCATTAATTATCTTCACCATTAAACACTGGCAACACACTCCTGGTTCATGAGTTTCCAGGCACTGACTTTCTCCTATGACTTTTCCACCTCCCTCATGGGCCAAGGTGCAAGTATTAGGAACCAGGGTGTACTTTTGCATGGCAAGACGACTGCACTGGGTTGTGTGCAGCCAGCAGAGCTGTACCTCAAGGAGATTATGCAGCTGTATGAGACAGCTCGTTTGTTTTTGTTTCCCAAAATCACAACTTTAGCTGATGGGCTTTGGCAATGGGGATTACATTCCACTTCTCAATGGATAAAAAGCCCCATGATCAGCTGGTGTTCCTGCCCTAGAGCTGTCTGGCATTTAGGCTCCTGAGCTCACAGACTTCCACATTGCTTAGCCCTGCACAAGAAGTTTGTGTGGTCCCGGCACTGGGTATGGCACAGACTGGTGCAAAAGGCTGGGATGCAAACCAAAACCATTGCCTTTCCTATTTTCACTGATATTGGGATGGTTCACAAAAAAACTTGTTGAAGTTAAAAGGCTCCATTTGACCACTATTATCTCAGTTAAACGCCATTTGACCAGAGGCACCCCACTTTTGTCTCTCTGTCCCAAGGGGTCCCTAACCACTTCACAACAGACTGGTGTAAAAGGGAAGCTGCTGTGTAACTTTAGAGACACCACAACAGACAGTAACTGTTACTTTGGACTTACCTAGCACTTTTACAGATCCAAAACCCATTTCTAATCTATGAGGTAAGACTTTTAAATTTCCTGTATTCCACCTAGACAGTCAGCCTTACCTCCTTCCAGCATTAGGAGGCATTTATCAGCATGCTGAAACCAAAATGAAAGCACTGGGGCCAAGGTCCTGCTTCTGCATTGCTTTCTCCTGACAAACCTAAAATCTGATGTGGTCATGGATAAGTATTTCTAATTCCCCTTGGATGCTGTAATGTTTGTGTAAAAGAAGCTGACAGCATCCAAATGAAGACAGAAAAGGCTTCCAAGAACACAGACAACACTTTTTTCTCCCTCCTCTCCCTCCCACCCCAATCTTCACGGCATACGAGTGTTTTCTCTGGGATTATTTTAGGCACCAGCGCTGTCTATTACATATTGGAATGTATGGAACCACAAAACATGCTGCTAATTAGAAGGAAGGCATTTGCTTATCCTTAGGACTTTGTTTATATAAAAGCCTGCACAGCAATGGATTTGTGAGCAACTGACATTCTATTCATGTGCTGTATGGGTTCAGATGAGAGATACAGGATTAAATTGGGAAGGGGGTTGAATAATGTCTTTGTATTAGAAGTAAAACTGACTGGCTGATACACTGTTCGAGACAACTCGCCACTGAAAAAGAAACAAAAGCAGTGGCCAGTTTTGGTTTCAGATTGTGATACAACATGGCATTAATAAAAGAGAAGCCATGGATTACACACAAAGAACTGCCCTTGCAGTAACAAGGAGCTTACTTTAAGCAAAACCAATACTTTTTCAGGAACAATCATGGCTATTAGAACATCAAAATTAGAGTGTATCAGTGCACCTTTCACACAGGTTTGGGGAGGGATTCTTGGCAGATGCCTGCTAGCAGAAAGAGATTATTTTAGCACACAGAGTACAGAAATATCACCCCAAGTTGCAGCATTCACACTTCTTCCCTTCCTGCCCCCTCTCCCTATCCCTGTCTCCAAAATGAAATTGCCTTCCTTCACCTCCTTCCCTTGGCAGCAAAAAGAAACAACTGACAGCCTTCCCAGAAATCTTTCAAGTGCCGAGGAGGAGGAGAAAGGAGACTGACACCAAAAATGCACTAGAGTAGGGGAAAGAAGAGGAACAACTATGCCACAAAAACATCCCCAGGCAAGAGACAGAAGCCAGAGACTGGGGTCAGTAAAACTTGTCCAGACAAGGCAAGTTTCTGTACTAGCAGCAGCTGGACTAGTTGCTGGAGCCAACCTTTCTGCTTTTTTAATTTCTCTCTGCTTAGGAACTTACTCAGCTCTGCTATCACCCCACTTCCACAGGACACGTCAGAGCACAGAAATAGCCACATTTGTGCTACATCTCATTAAGTCAGTTTGCAGCAATGTTATTTTTATTTAACCCTTTTCACTGTCAGATCACTCTCCCGAGCCTGGCGAAAGGAAATGAGGAGGAACCAAGGGCTGTGGGATGCCAGGACATGATGCTGCTAAAACACATCCCCAGCACTGCTTCCACTGTGCATGACAGGACAGAGAGGTTAACAAAGACCCTTTTAAATAAACCATCATCTGAGTGTGCAATTATGCAAATGTTTTCAAGTGAACATTAAAACAAAGCTATACATTCCTGAATTTTTCAGTATAAGCAGCCTTAGGAAACTATTTTACTGTTAAGCTTGTAACAGAATTCAGGTTTTGGAAAGATCTCATGTTAACACAATTTCTTACATATATTAATGCAACTATCTTTGGCAATGTGGTGTGAGTCAGAAGCTGGGTTGTTGTGGGTTTATTTTCCCCCTCCAGTTTCCACCCTCTCAATTCACTATTGACAAATCCACGTCAGCAATGCTAATGTGGCTTTCTGATTCTGATTAACTACTTTGACTACAGTAATACTGAGGAAAAGGAGAATGAAACTGATAGATTTGGAGGGCTCAGTTAATATTATTTTAACCGTTACCCTCTCTGTCTTCCACAGCCTTTTTAAATAAACACAAAGTATGTCAAACTAAAATGCATAATTCTATTCCTTGGCCTAAAATTCCTGTGCCAGTGAAGCTTTTCAAAAACTTAAATATCTGCAACCAACTGGTCTCTCTTCTGCTCTTGAAAAATCAACAATAAATCTAATTTATTTACTCGATTATGAGAAGTGCAATGAGGATATCTCAGAAGCGAAACTGAAAGAGAACAAATGATCTCACAGAAAACAACAGAACCAATTAAGATTTTCTGCTGATCTCAAAACCAAAATCTGACCACAAATGGCAAGATGAGAGATATAAGATTGTCACTTCCCCTTCTCTGTGTGGTAGATGATTTCAGATGCCTAATAACAATTTCACTAAATTTGGACCTTTTTTTTTTCCCTCCACAGTAACTTAATTTGATTTTCAAATGCCAAAACAAATGTAAAATATTTGCTTTCTTTAGGAATGACAGAAATAAGCCAGGAGATCAATAGCACTGAAGAAGCTATTAACAGTCAGATATATGTGATTTGTTACACAAACAGGTACCTGGGAAATTACCCACGGAGTAACATGGGTTAAATCACACCATTAGTTCTACTTGCCTCCAAAATTTTCCTTTTCAACTTTCTGACATAAGTAATTACCTGACCAGACTTATCTTTAAGCTCCTGCCAAAAAGTCCCATTTCTCTAATCTCCCAGAAGAAAGCCTGTGTCCATCTAACAAGCTGAAATACAATTCTGCTGGGTCAGAGCCAGAGCAGGATTTAGTGCCTACTCTCTTCACAGAAAAGCCCGGTGCCCTTTCCTCATGCCCATGGATCGCAGCGCCTGCCTGGGACTGTCCTCTCCAGCACTGCCTGCTGAAGCCCAGGCAGGATTCAGGGGATAGTCTGGATGTTTGCTGCAACAAGTCACTCTCTTGTTTTCTGCGGAGACCCCAGAGTTCTGGCAGGAACCGCCAAGCTTTCCTCAAAATCCCCGCCCCGCCACTCTTCAAAGGATAGCCCAGCACACAACACCGCGTTATTTTTGGGAACAAAGAATTAAAGCACAACATCATTTTCATGTCACTAATAAGCCCACAGGTCACACTGCTGGTTTTCAGCACTGGTTTCTCCATCTTGCTCCCAACTCTGTCTCAGCTCCTAAGCACTCAGTTCTGTGCAAGCCACTGTGCCGGACGCGGCTCAACTGCTTCTGCTCCTTTTGCTCTGTCCCCAGGGCCTCTGCCCTGCACACGGTGCCTGTTTGGCCACTTTCAGCTGGACTGAAGAGCCCTGCCATGAGCTGGCTGCTGGGGGGCATTTGGACACCCTGGGAGTGCCAGTTGCATTTGCAAACCTCACTATCAGCTCATGCATTCTTCTTTTTCCTACAGTGGCTTTCTTTTTCCTACAGTGGCTTTCACAGGGCTCAACACGGCCCTTCCCTCTCAGGGTACAGCTGCAGGTTCTTCCCATTTTCAGAGAAATGTTTCATTACAGGTAACTTGAAGTCCATGTTCTGTTCAGTTTGTTTTGCCAGTCCTCAGTGTGTTATGTTGGTAACACAGCATTAAGCAGAACTAAACAAACTTTTGTTGCATCTCTGCCATCAGACTTCTGGAGCCTTGGTCATTTTGGTTTGGCTATCAACAAAGCACAGCATCAACTACCAACAAAAGCCAGACTAATTACAGGATTTGAGGCTTTAATACAACATTGTTTTAAATACATGCATTGAAGGCCTAATTTTTCAAGGGACATGAAGTAGAAATAAATGACAAACGCCACTTTGTGTACCATGAGGCAGAACACTGAGACACAGACACAGCAGTGGAGGTGATAGCACAAGGCATTGCTCCCCAGCCAGCAACAACTGCCTGAGTCTCTGCACAGGTGAATCTACTGGTGCTCCTACTTTGCTGAAGTAAAGCTGTGTGTTACACACTGATATGATCCCTCTAGTATGCAAGAAAATTATCCAGGATTTCCTGGAGAACAGTGGAAGCTGTAAAAACCAGCTGCTGTGTTGGAAGAGCAGCAGCTCACAAAGGATCATACATCACTCTACTCCACTATCTGCTCTTTCCTGGGATCCTCTAAAGCAGCTTCCCCCCATCCAAACAGCCTCAGCTCCACAATACCGTTTTTGAGGAATGCAAAGTCTGATGGATAATTTAAAAAGGAAGACTGCTTAAAATAACAAAGCCAAACAGAAAGCTGACCTCAGACTGTAGAAGATGAGAAACTCTGTGTGTGCGTGTAGGGAAATCAAGAGACATATTCCCTGTTTTTCTGAGCATCCAGCCTAGACCCAGATAAACGTTGATAAAGATGCAGAACATCACATTCAGTATGGCTTATGTCTGTCTGATAAAGGGAAGAAATAAAGTGAGATTCTCTGAATAGCTAGATTTTAAGGAGGGACTACTAAAGGTTGATAATCGTCTGGCAAGAGAAAGCAAGGAAGCTTTTAATAGCAACAGAGACAGAAAAAAAAGAGTAAAATATTAAGAAAAGGACAATAAAGGTAGATGAAAGGAAAAACATGAATAGAATAGAAAAACAGGAAGAGTGAATTATTAGAAACAGGCAGGAAGATAAAAAGAAGGAATTCAGAAAAACTGAAGTCTAAAGTTAAACTAAGAAAGTACCAGACGTTAGCAGTGATACATTTTCACAATAATTGTGGGCTGTACTTACTAAAACATTTTAAATGAAAACTGAAACCTGTTAGCAATATATTTAGAAATTATTACCTAAAGTAGAAGTAGTTTATTTCTAGCCTTTTTTCATTTGCATGCACAAGTAAATATGAACCAACTATTCCAGGACAGGAGGGGACCCACTGCAAACATAACACACACTTCATGGCATTACTTTGAAAATGCATATTAATTCCCCCAAACTAAACACAAAAACTTCCTGGGGCAGAAGAAACTGCATTTTTAATCTGCACAAAATACACTCTTTAGTCAGTCCTTCCAGAGAGGTTTAGTTTGTTTCCGTGCAAGTTTCCATCTATGTTTTCTGTGAGTATAACAAAACGATGCGTAAATCTGAACTACAGACACATGACAGCTTTCAAATTGTGTGTACTTACTTCCCATGGCACCTGGATTTTACCAGTTCTTTGGACAGGATTCACAGAATGTCACAGGACCCAGAAGCCTGTTTGCAAGCCTTGTCTGGTCCTGAGAGTGTTGCAGAAAGTCCCTCCAGGAATGATTGTGGCCTGCTGCATTGCCCTGGTTTCTGTGGCTACAGCTTCCTAACTCCTTGAAACACAACCAGAAATATCTAAGGCATCTTTAACACATAGAAAAAGGAAAGGTTCCTGCCGTGAAAAATCTACAATATCAGAGAAAACAGAAGCTGGCAGCAAAAAAAGCAATAAAATCACATGGCAATTTCACTCAATCTCTGAAAAATGCTATTTATCTGTTTGCAAAATAAAAAGATGCCTCATCTGTTTTATCTTATTCACTGGTTCCTTTGTGAACCCTTTTGCTAAAACACTTGTATTCAAATAAAAAAAAAGCAAGTGTTGCCACAGATTCTGAAAGAGGAGACTGCTGTGAAAGCAACTGCAGCACAAACATCACATTTCGAGCAAGTTGGAGAGGCTGCCTGAGCATTTCCTGCTATGGGCTTACAACAGACAGTTTTGCCTTAAAAACAACACTTCCATTGTAGAAGGGAAGATTCCTGTATGCTCTGGCACAAGTTCTGGATGAAGCCACATCAGCAGAGTGCCCTGACATTTAATAATGCCCAGCCCAGGGAAAGCCATGGCTCAAAGACAGCGTGCTGGAGATCAGGGATTGCACTGACACCCCCTGCTTGGGAAACAACACAAACAAGCTGCAATCCCAGAGAAAGGAAGCCCCATGAACAAGCATTAAGAACATTTGTTAATCAAAGGACTAAACATATAGGAAAGTTTTCATTTCTTTGAATTTCACATATTATTTCCAATCAGTAAAATATGTACCAGGCTCTCCACAGATGATGCAAATGCCTTACACCCTGGCTCAGGGCAGCTGCTGCTCTGAGAAACAAATCAACATAAGCTGATCATTTGAATCCCCTTAAAACTCCTAGTATTGGACCAAATAAAGCACAGTAGAGCTTACTCTACAGTTTTACAAGCCATGCTGAACATCTTTGTGCACTTACAAACTGTAATTTAATTAACTTTACCTGTAAGTTTGGGGAGGGGAAGGGTGCATGAGGGGGGGAGAAAAGAAAACAAAATGCGAACTCCTTTTCTCCTAAACTCTGAAAATAGTTCAGGGTACAAATCCCTATACCAGAAGTAATAAAAATAGTTTGGTTTCTGGTAGCAATAACAAAAATGAGGGCAAGATTAATTCTTACACTTTTATGGCAAACAATCTAAAGCAGATGTTCGAGAATAAAAGCGAGATGTCAAAGTAGTTAAAAAGTGCTTTTCAAACCCAAACACAACAAGACAACTTACAGCTTTATGTGCTTATATAAAACTCTAAATCATCTCAGTCAGCTTCCACCCTTCACCCTTCTCTAGTCTACGCAGCTCCACCATTACCAAAATTGTTATATACAAGTCTAAACCACCACAGATCAGTGTCTCCTGAACTAAAGCACATGCAAGTGAGCTTTGCTGCTTAGAGATCAGCGCCTGAATCTGGGGCCTTATGAAGAGAAATGGGTTTCCATGGTTTGAGTATCCAGGATCTCTGGAATAAAGTCCCTGTTTTCAAGAGACAGAGCACACTTTAAAGGTATCAAAAAAAAGTTCAGACTGTATTTACACTTCCGCTAGAAAATAACAGTTTTGAGACAGAGATCAAACTTCACATTCTAAGGTCAAAATCAACATAAGCATTCCTCAGAATCAGACTTCAAATGGATATTTGAAGTTATCCACACTTTCTTGTTTGAGAGTTCAAAGAATTGCTGATCATAAAGCAAATTCTAAGGTATTAAATCTTTCAAGTACAAATTTCACAAAAGGCAATGTGTGTACGCAGGAGAATTGAGCCCCTCCACATGTAACACAGCAGAAGCCTGTGGAAGGTACCCCTAAGCACACCCTTTTCCAATGAAACTGCCCTTTATTGTGAACACTGTGTTAACTTAAAACACCGCTCACTTAGATGTGCTTTCCAAAAGGCCTCAAGCAGGACGATACTGATTTAAATAAAGAAAATTAGGCAAGTTTTTGCACTCGAGCTTCCCACACAACAAGGATTTGCCAAGCCTCTCCAGCCTAATCAGCGCTACAATCACCCCGGTATATAAAGAGACTGACTCAGCGCACACAAACACTTCCAGACTCACCAGCAAGAGCTGATTTTTTGGCTGACCACAGCAAAGTGCCTCCTAAGCTGGCCAGCCCCAGTGTCCATCTACCTGGAAGCCATCCATCCAGCCACACTGGGCTACTGTGCGTCTGCATCGCCGCTCCACTTCATTACACGAAACACAAACCCGGCGCTGCAGCCATCGCAGTAACTGATACCGTATCACTCAAGTCAATGGGAGCAAATCAGAAACTCTACACTACATGTGAATAATAATAGGTTTTTGTGTTTCCTTTCCCAAGTGCTGACAGTTTGGAAGGTTATTTTCCCCACCACCACCATGGCTGGACTATAACCACATTAATTTCAGCATGCCAAGGCAAGCTGTTCAAGAAGCTTTCACGGCACATTTGGCTTAATAATCCAGGGTGGGGTTTTAGGGGTTTGTTTTCAATTGTCCAAGATTTGACAAGAAAAAGAAAATAAAGTTTAAGATGTATAACTCTCTGGAAAATTATATTTTCAGCTAAAGATGGCAAGCTTTAAAAAAAGCTTTCACAACCAAATTTAAAAACACCCTTTAAATCACCAGCAGCCTAAATACTGGCCCTAGCTCTGGACATAAAATTTTATCAATGGTAGTTAACTGAGAAAACCATGTTTTCTCCTTCAGTTTCACGTTAATCTCAGGGCACAGTTAAAACATGACACTTCATCAGCTTTTGTCTCCCCATCTCCTGTTCACAGCCATTGCTGTGTTGGGTGAAACATTTATTGCCAGGACAGAGCACTGACCAAGAGACGTGCAAGGAACAAGAGCCTGCCAGAGCCTAAAGCAGCTTACCTTTGGCAATCACCTAACCCCCAGCTCAGCTACTCCAGCAGCTGCACTGGTCTGTTCCAGGGCATTAGCACAAGTAGGGAGCTGCAGTGACTGTTTGCTATCAAGTCAAGGAAATTCAGACTTTGTTTAAGCTTTCCTATCTCAGATTTAGACCAATACTAAGAGGCAACCCTTAAGTTCTACAAAGAGCATTCTATACTTCATACAATAGTTGAGTCACAGCAAACTAGCAGCCTGGCCAGGATAATGCCTCACTGGATGTACCTACATTTGCTTCTGTAACGGGCTACAGTTTGTTTTTAATTATTCATAATGTTCTGCAATGTACTTGGACGTGTATACTGTACATACACACAGCAGTCTGAATAAAACAAACACACCTCAGTAATTAGCTGATTGCAGTGCTCAAATAGTGCAGTTTTTAATGAGATGCTCTTTGTGTGCATGGAAGTTTGTGTTCTGTGTGTACACACAGGTACACCCAGACGCAAATAATCCAGGGCATGAGCTAAACACTTTTAAACAAAGACTATCATAGATTGTTTGCACAGCCCTGTAATGCCCCAGTCATGTGCACATTTGCACATAGGAATTATTTAGAGGCATGTCAAGCTAATAAATTTATTTACCATCAGAAAATTTTATCGTATCTGGGGCTTAGACCCTGATTCAGCAACACTGATTCAGCTTAGAAAAGTACCCAGCTCCGAGCACACAGAGAGCCCCAAAACGTCAAAGGAGCAGTCGCATTCCGATGACTTGGCCTGGATCGTGGCCTATGAGTCCAGTCCAACAAAGCCAAGCAAGCCTAAACCTGAGGCGCAAACAGAGCCCATCCGCTGCGCTGCAGTTACCTGTGGCAATAAACACCACGCTCTGGGAAGCAGAGGCTTGCACAAACAGGCCTCCAGAGGAACAACCAGCGCCCTCACAACTCCAGGCTCCACTCACGGACAGATCCAACAGCTCGGAAGTGGAGCAGGTTGTACCCAGGTATGAGACACCAGCGTGTGCCATTGCTGGGTGCACAGATCCCCCACAGAACACGGACGGGCCCCGGGGACTGAACTGCAACGAGGACCAAGCCACAGAGCTGAGAGTTAAGCCAAGAGGAATACACGCTTGCTTCATTTCAAAGCACATGCTTAAGGGTTTTCTGGGTCAAAGCCAGGGTGATCCATATCTTATGAGATCAAGCAACTCCACCAGGTTTAGATCAAAAATGTATGTGACTATTTCAGTGATACCACTAGCCCACAAGATTTTAGCAGACTTTAGCTCAGTACTCAGGGCACTGTGCAGGCAGATGAATTTTACCAGGCTAATCCACAAGCCTGAGCCATTCCCAAAGTAAAAACCTACCGGTACTGGTGTGAGTTTTCTTACCAATTTAAATGGATGCTTGACCATCCCTCTCTAACTTAAGGTGGGCATCAGGAGACTAATACAGTATTATTAAGATCAATTTTAAGAAGTGTATCTTTCTTCCAAGTAATATCTCAAGAGTAGTCATTTATTATATAAATCATCTTAATTTCATTATCTGGGCCCCAATCCCACGGCCCAAACAAGTTGAGAAAATAGTCCCACTAGGGACTACACATAATGGGGTCCATTACTCATACCAAATAAATCAAACCTCTTTAGAAAGCTAAGTTACAGAGAAAGTTTTAAAATTTCTCTAATCATGCATTTAAAGCTTTAAAAGGAAGAGAGTAAGCAATTATAAACCATGCAGACACACATACTTTGAAATCTGTATAATTTTTAAAAGTGGACCAGAATTCCAAGAAACAGCTTACTACAATAGCCATTGAATTGTCCATATTCACTTTGGTGTCTTTTTTGAATAATTCTTATCTTAGCATTTAACATTCGTCTTCCTAGCTAAATAAAATTATTCAATGCAGTACAGATAAACCACAATCCCTGTAAACTGACGTTCAGGGGCATCACTTTATTCATGGGGTGCAACTCATCAAAACAACACAAGAAAACCTGCTTTCTTTCCAAATGCACACCAGGTTTCTCTAATCTGTGCATTTACCAAACTGCATAAACAGAGAACTGGTGGTTTGATGCAATCAGCACAGTGCCATTTAAAGCACAGCACATCACAGCACCCTTAAGTCTTTTTGGAAATACCTCTGCTGCTCGGCAGCACCAGCTTTCCACCAGTTGCTGCTCCACATGCTATTGCCAATCAGCTGCATTTGCTGTAGTGCATTCCAAAGTTTACTAATTAATCTCTGCACTAAACCCCACTGATGGCTGGTTGCCATTTGAAATGATCATCATCTTTTATTTAAAGACATAGCGACCGTATGGCCAAACTCAGACCTTATTTGTAAAAAAGAGGTGTGCCAAATTTCAGGTAATTAAATCCAGTATCGTTGTGGGTTGTTTTAAAACTGGACAGAGGCAATTATTAATGGTTTGAGGGTGTTTATATTAGACACACTCAGCTATTTCAATGCTAATTGTCAGGAAATGGGCACACTCTTGCTTTCTGAGCTCGGAGCCACATTCAGCAGAGGGTACGAGATGCAAACTACTGGAGAAGAGACCGTTTATTTCTTGCAAAACAGCTTACATGCTTTGAAGCCATGTGTTTTAATCATTCCAGCTTATTGCTACATTTCAGATGAGGTTTTAAACAGTGATTTCAGGCAGTCCAGCCTCACACCATTGTTCCAGGCTGCTCCCATTCAGCGGTGCGTACTGGCTCCGTGACCTTCACAATGACCTCTACAAAAGCAGTTGTGCATTTTACTGTGGTGTAAATCCTCACAGACAAGTCGAACCTGTTCTTTTTGGCATCCAGCCCTTCAGATGAATACTCTGCGGAGATTTATTATGAAAGGGGAATGAAGGGGCATTATTGCACAACATTCATCCCTCACATACAGCTAAGTTCCATCTCTTACAACTTCTGAAGACTTTTAAATAAACAGATCATCTTAATTACACAAATCCTTCTTGCTTCTCACCAATTTTCTGTAATTAAAATTCACTGCTGTTTACAAAAAGGTAGATGTGCCCAGAAAAAAGCACATGTGTGAGGTGTTTTACATTATTATTAATAAGTAATACTCATACTTCCTGTTACTATACACAAGGGATTAGTGTTTCCTAGCACACCATTCACTTACAACACTGAAGTATTATTCCACATTGTAGCAACACACATTGCCCTAAAAGGGTCCATTAATTATTTTTTTAATGCCACGAAGTTGCTGCAGGATATTAGACTGTCTCCAGAAGAAATACACCCCTATGGTAAAATGATGAATGATGAAGTTTGCAGGTTTTTAATTAGATTTCAGAGCAGCAAGAATTTACAAAGTTATTCTCCATGGCCTTAGCTTAATACTTTGTGTGACCTTATGCAAATAATTAAAAAAAGATTCAAGATTCCATTAATCAGAAAATATAAAAGCATGAAAGAATAGTGAAAGAGGTAGATTTTATAAATTCAGTGAGGCTGCTGAAGTGGTCAGAGCAGTAACTCTGTCATTCACATCATCCACATTCCTCCAGGTTTTCCAATTGATCCTTCAGCAAAACGTGCCCTGCTAGGGAAGGTGAGGAAACCATAACAAAAAAACACCCAATCTAAGTTGCATTGATATTCCAATCCAAAATTCATGTTCCAACTAGCTGTAGTGGCTTGGTATGAACCGGAACTGAAGCATTTTGACTGAAGTACACATTCCCTGATCCAAATCTCTGAGTTTCCCTCAAAAGCTCCCTCCCCCCAGTGCCAGCTGTCATGGACAATTGACAATGCACACACACATACCTCCCAGTGCAGAAAGAAAGACCTGCTGTGTGTGTCTCTCGCTGTCACCCACAGGCCATGGCAGGTAGGGGTTCTCTCTCCCCTTCTAGAAGTGTCAGCTGGCCATTCCTTACTTTCCTTGCATTCCTTTACTGCTTCCTTTTCTGCCAGCAAAATCAAGGACAACAGAATGCACAACAGCAAAAACTTCCCTGTGCAAAAGATACAAGAAAACACAGTCTCCTCCCACCTTTCCCAGGTCCAGACTGCACTTTCATAGCTCCAGAGCTGCAGGCAGAAGTTTCTCCAAACAACATGCAGCAGTGGTTTTTACTGCCTAAATTCACTTCCCCCCTCTAGGTCCAACTCTGCCACCTCCATCACAGTTCACTCCTTCATTCCTAAGCCTGAGGCTACCAGGGAGAAGGAGAAAAGATGGACTGAAGACAACAGAAGGTGAACCAGCATGGTCATAGAGTGCTGTATTTAACAACAAAAATAAAATATCTGCCGTTCTAAAGGAGATTTCTTCCTACAGTAGAAATTTCACTTTTTGAAAAGCTGCAGTTGCTATGTACTTTGCCTCTTCATAAATAAACCAAATAAAAACTAAAATGCTGGTACATTTATACTTTGGTCTTCATAACAAACAAAATAAACCTGATCCTACCAATATTTTATTCACGATTCTTTAAAAAAAATCCAAAGGTTTTTCAATTAGATGATAGAGAGACAATGCCAAAGTTATACATGGCACCTACAGCTCAAGTTGGGTACACAGAGTTTAAAAGCAATCAACAGCTAAATTGGTAAAATACTCTTAAAGAATATTTATATTACTTCAAAACTGACACATCTGCTTAATTTTGTATTTCAAATCCACTCAAATGACCAGGCACAAAACAGGTTAAAAATTACCACAAAGCAAATGCTGTACACAACACTATCAATGAAATCAGACCGACAGAACATTAAGCTTTAAAATAAATTGCACCTTAAGGACTGGGATGGGGGGTTTTTACCCCATATTCCAAACAGATTTTAGATGTGCCTGATATGAGATAAATTCTTGGTCTAACCCCTTCTAGGCTTCAGATTCTACTTAAAAAGGAATTCAATGTGGCATCATCCCACCAAGTGGCAGATTAAGGTGCATCAGTGAAACCAAATGGGTGAAGTCAAAGGAAGGATGAACCTCCCCCTGCAATCCCCTCTACCTCCTCCCATTAGCTCTCAAGCCAAGCTCTCTTTCTTTCGCCCATAACAAAAGAAAATCCTAATCATGTTTCCTTGTAAACAACCACAAAAGGGAATGCTTGGTATGCAGGCAAGGCCAAGATAGTGCCACCCCTTTGGAAAGGCAGAAAATTCTTCAAATATTTACTAATCGATTATTCAAACTCTGCTTGTGTGAGCCCAAAGGGCTATCCCAGGGAAGCATTACAAACTGGGACGTATGTGGCTCTTTTCTTTATGGCAGCCATGCAGCACAGGTCCCAAACACAGGCAGCCCCAACCCTGGAGTGGCTGAGGATAGTGAGGATCAGGTGCCTGCGTGCACCCCTTTAGATCTGTCAGCACATCCCCACAGCCCAGCCCAGCAGCTCCTGGTTGCTGGAGCACTGCCTCGGACTGACTTGCAGAGGATCACGTTTCTGTGATCTCTCTCTCTATGCCTTGGAGAAGAGAGTGATGCTCTATTTATTTATGCCTCTCTTTCAAGAGATGAAACAGGAGAATGGGCCTCAGACCTAAATATACATATATATAAATATATATATATATGTCTATGCTGCTTTCCTCCTGTGCACAGCCCTCACTTTTAATTTGTTCCTCCCTCTGAATCACTTACCTTTCCAAAGCCCTCCAATTCCACATGCACCACCTTTAAATGTACAATGTGTCCTGCACGATCTACCTCACTTGCCCAGAATAATACAAGAATCATTATTCTTACACAAAACCACCATTTCATTTTCTACTAATCATGGCAAATGTTGCAAGTTCCAGTCTCCTGGCCCCCATCCAGCTAATTTAGATAGATGGTTCCACATGTGCTCTCTGTCCTTCCATTTCCTGCCCATACCACAGCACACATTTGTCTAAGTGAGTCAAAGCAGGTTTCTCTGTAGTCACAATATTCTTTAGTACTTTATATTTTAAAAAAGAAGCCTGCATGAAATACAGCCTATTACCATGATATTACTGACTCTGCAAGAGGCAGAGGATTTTACTGCTTTGCCCAACATTCTGCTGAACTGTAACGTGTCACAAGCTACACCTGAGCCTCACATTTCCCCCAAATGCAGAAGTTACCTGTGTAGCAACTATGTTCAGGCAAAGCAAAACAATAAACTAAACCAGTCAGTTCTCCACTTCAATATACTCCATTATCCATGCTTGTTGCCCTTAAAATAAAAACCTCAAACCCAAAATATTAAGATGAATAAATATAATAAGCCAAACTTTCAGAGACCAAGGCACTTTTTCATGAAGATAGTTTCTGTTTCCTTACAAGTCAGTGCTGTTAATATTCCTTTCCAGAGACACCGTGACTGACAATCACTGCACATATATGGAGACATTCACCTTTTGATGTCCAACAGCAATTGCCTCAAACAATATTCCCTTCTTCCAGCCTCTGCACCTGAACAAACATTTTTAAGGAAAACTACTTTTGAAGTCTCCTTACAAAACACTGTCTCTTTGATCCAAATATCTCTTTCTTCAAGTATTTCTTCAAGTATCATACCCTAGTATGATACAGATGCACCTTGGTTGGTAATAATGACTATTGAAAACTAGGGTCCCCAAGAGCTCCTTTGAAATACATCTTTATTTTTAAATGAATTTTTGATTTACAAATGTGCCCTTTGAAAGCTCAAAATTTAACTTCTCTGAGACCCTGTAGCAAACATTCATTTATTTGCTATGTGCACTTATGCAGGAGTTAAGGTGCAGAAAAGGTGGTACAAGCACAAACATGCAGTGCAGCCTCAACCAACACGCTGATGATTTTTCCTTTGTAACAAATTAATATATTAGTAATTAATTTATTAGTAAGGCTGGTGCACCTTGGACAAAATAGAAGATGATTCAGGAAATAAGTCCTGCCTGTTCAGCCCTGCCTACAGCCAGAGCCCTGGTTAACAAGTGTGTGTGTGTGGGTGTCACATCTGAAACTACACAAGGGCACACACACCACCCTGGCTGCCCTCGGAGAACAGGATTCTTACACAGGAACTGATTGCAGTGGATAAGGACCAGAACCCCCAGGTCCCCAAATTCTTCTGTCTCAGAGCTCCCCTCAAATTCCCAGTCTTGTGCAGAAACCACTCAGCCCTTCTGCCCAGCAACTCCCATCCCACTCACTCACACCTTTCTGCCAACTCTGCCCAAATCCTCCCCCTCATGTTTCTCCATGTTCTCTCCAAAGCACCTCAACATCCAAGTCCCCACATCCTCCTCCTCCTTCATCCATCTCCTCTGCTGCCCTGTGCTTGCCCATCCCCACCAGCCCTGATCCCATGTTCCACCATGGCTCCACTGCTGCTGCTATCAGCACTTGACACTGATTTCCCTGCCATGTCTCTTCCAGCAACTGCCTCCCACTATGGCCACCCCTCATCCTCCTCCTGGCTCTCCTTGCATGACCAAGTTTGGCAAGAATTTCAGAAAAGCCAGATGTAGGCTGTGCTTACCCAAAATTTGTCTGAAGGTGGCCCTGAGAACAGGGAAGGAAGAAAATATAGGCATATGGGAGATCTTTTCACTGTGCTGTGAGATCAACACACTCTACATCAACAGATTCTAGCTCATTGAGAAATGTAATAACCAGGAGTAAAACCAGGCTGTGAGGTGAGTCTGCACACATGTGCCTTAGCAGGCAAGTCTCTCAAAGCAGGACAAACAGACACTGCCCAAGTGAGCGCTGACTCAGAGGAATCTGCAAAGCCCCTATCCCTGCTCTGCCATTCCAGGTCACCAGAGCTCCTCCAGGTACACAACAGAGAAGATGAAGGAACAACACGGAACTGCTTTGATCAGCAGCAACAGAAGAAAGGATTAGAAGAAAACATGTGATGTTCTCAGAGATGCAGACAACTGCTAAGAAAAAAAGGATCATGGTAGAAAGGTCACACATACTTCTATGCACATATATACAAGTGTACTATAGCCTCCCTAAATGGCTTCAAATACTTCATTGATCTTATTGCATTTCTTTAAATGTTTTTGTTGCTCTCTTTAGAAGAATTTTCCTCTTTAAAAAGCGCTCAGCTGATGAGTGTCATTTCACATCCAGTCTGTAAGAGTGGAGACAGTCTACCAACCATTTGCAGAAGAAATCAATGTTTTTATTGTTAAATGCAATTGAGGCGCCTGAACTGGTTTTTTTAAGATCTAAATTCTAAAATATTTAGTTCTGTGAAGTCTTCCTTACATAGTCATCTTCAAGGACATAAGAAGCTCCTACAAAGAGGCAGAGAACAGCCTACTTTTGGCACCTACCTAGGTAGAACAGGAGGTCAAGGAAACAGAGTTACCGAATTTCCCCAAAAATGTAAAAGCAAGGGCAGTAAGCGCTACCAGAGGCTGCCAGGGAGACTGCAGTGCCCCCATCTCTGGAGGTCCTTAAGAACAGCTTAGACAGGTACCTGCCATGAAGTACCCCTGGCTCTGCCTCACAGCAGGGGAAAGCACTCCATGACCTCTCAAGTCCCCCAACCAGCACCATGATTATACCATTTCACAAGTACCTGCTGCAATTTTGGCACCAAAGCTTCTCTTTTTATTATTTTTTTCTTCCCTGATTTAAAATTCCACCCTCACAGAGGAATTTTGTCTGCTCCTGTTTTTTGTTATCATCTCTATGAAGACATAATGAGACTGCTTATACCTACAATTTTGGACAAGCTATTTCTTTCTGTTTCACTCCAGCGCTACTTTCTCATATGTTTACTTTTAAACAGTGCATCAAATAGCACTATTTAACAACTTTTTGCATTATAAGTGTGGTTCAATAACTTTGCACTGTTCATTTAGCATGAACTCTAATATTTAACATTCATGATGTTTGCAACTCTTGGCCAAAGTATAGCATCAAAAGAGCATGTATGCACTGAATTGTATCTTGTTAAAAGGAACAGCAGCACTGAAAAAAGTTATATTGGAACAATCTATAAATGTGTTTACATTATATGAATGATTTGCTGTTCCTTCACAAGGCATGTAGGAAGTCAGCACTTCTCAAATGTGTAAAGTATTTCCATGTGCTTAAAGCATGATCTTTCCAAAACAAACAATGATTGAGAAATTTTTTATTATTCTTTATTTCCCTGCCAGCTGGTTTTTTGGACTCTCCTCTCAGCCACCTTCCTTCTTTCAGTCAGATCTCTCGTTATTGCTCACAGTAACACCTACTCAAGCAAAGGTATATTCAGAGCTGTAAGACTCAGAAACAGGAGGATCTCAGGCTGATTTAAATGACATTTTCCTAAGATCACTCCACAGTGTGTCTTTGTGCTATCTTAGCTAGTGGCAGGTCTGGCTGCTGCTTGGGATGGAATTTGGGCTTCCTACCTGAGAGCCTGAAGGCCATTTCTGCTGTTCTGTCCCAGTGCCTGCTCCCATACAGGCAAGGAAGCAAATGACAACCTGGCTGAACTCTTCCAGCAGCCTTCTCCCTATGAGCCTTTTCACAGGACCAAAACATGCTGCATGCCACAGAGATGTCCCTCTGAAAACTGATGGTGAAGAGTGCAGGCATGCAAGTAAGCTCTTGGGCAACTCCAAAAATCAAACAGGACACTAAAAATCACAAAACAAAAAGAAAAACCAAACCAACCCAAACAAAAACCAAAACAAACAAACAACCCACAGGAAAAAAAAAAAAAAAAAAGAGATAATAAAAAAAACCCCTAAGCCTAAGAACAGCTCCATTCCAAAAAGTGACAGCTAAAGCATGGATCTGCTCCACTGCTGGCTACAGAGACTTTAACTAACAAGCACACTGGTCATGCCATTCACTCCAGTACAATTAACACTGTTGGCACTATTTCATTTACTAAATTCCAGTCATTACAGCTGTGCAAACTTATGGGCCTAATTTGTATTTATACTAATATGTGTACATAAACATGGGCTGCTTTAGCCATGTAAAGGAGCCTTAAAGCAAATGAACAAATATTATCTTAACAGAGCAGTATCAGAGAGCCCAACCATAAAACAGAATCAAGTCAAGCAGTTCAGATTATGTCTGTCCACCAAACAGCTTAATTTCAACTGCAGCATATTTCGTAAGGCATTCCAAACAAAAATCTTGCAGAGAGGTATGGGGAGACATAGCACTGCATTTTCAAAATCCAGCCTCCTTTTCCAAGGCCATCGCTGTGTAAATGAGGGGAGGGGAAATAACAAACACTGTCATTTACTTTGCCTTTTTCTCTCCAGAAACATTTCTTACCAAAATAAGGAACAAAATTCATTAAGTCAACATCATGTGCTGAATGTTTATGCACTTTGATATAACAGTAATTACTTACTAAGGCCAGAACCCAATTAATGTTTTAGACTTCAGTCCATGAGCTGGAGTGCACAGGAAGCATTCTGATGATAGATCACTTAAATAAAGTTTATCTGGCATACACTTCAAAACCAGAGTTCAGAAATTCAAAGCACAGTTCGGCATGTATGTGCCTGACTCTTAACAAAACATCTTTATTTAAAGAGAGGGCTAGAGATTTAGTATGACAAATGTATTTACTACTGCTAATCATTCTCCATCATGCTGCTCGGAAGTTGCAGTCATATTGTATTTATAAACCTGTGAGATTTAAGGGAGCAGTAGGTGGATCACAGGACTGTGGATCACTTTTTAAATCCAGCATGTTAGCCCTAATCTGAGTTATATCACCCAGCATATTTGGTGTCCCTCAGTTTATAGATTTGAATTCTGTATCCATGTATTGTCAGAGATGGTGGAGATCCAGCAGCCACGATTTCTTTTTCCTTTCTTCTTTTCAGAAATAGAATCCTTCTTAGCAAATCAATGCTCATTGTTAAAAACAAGACACTGCTACTGATGACAAAAATTCAATGCTAAAGCAATATGCAATATACACTCTGACTAGGAATCAGGAAATGGTGCTTAGCAACTGCAGAACCCCACTCGTCACGGGGCTACGTGCACCCCCTGTGAATCTCCACTCCAGGGAAGCTGCTTGGCAGGAATGCTGCTTCCCTGAGCACCTTCATCCTGCTGGAAAGTGCTGTGACTCCCCTGACTGGGGCATTTGACTTTCCTCTGGAAAGGGACTCTGCTTCATGGCACTGACACTGAGGCCAGCATGTCTGAGCTGGGATGCAGCCACCACACACAGGCACAGAGACACAGAATGCTCAGTCCTACTGGAAATTTTACCTTTACCTGCATGCTGTCTAAACAAATAAGTCTATTCCAAAAGGATCTATATGCCTAAGCACACTAGTTACTCTTGAAAATAAGTGTTGTGATTTTGCTGTGATTCCAAACTACCAAGAGCTGCAAAAAGGGAAATATTCCACCCAGCTGTAAAAGAGAAATGTGCGTGGTATGAGCCAAACGAAGATTAAAAACAAAATACCAATTAAACTCCAACTGGCATCCATCTCAAAGAAATCAATTCCATCTGAAGAGTTTCAGTCTGAAGATAGACTAGCTGATCTAACAACGAAGGAAGCCTTGATTGATTTACTTCTTAACTTCAGGCAAAAAACTAAAATCACTCAAAAAAACCCCCAAAAAAACCCCACCACAACCCCCCCACACACACTAAAACACACTGCACCAAAACCAACAAACCAACCAACCAAACCAGAGCAGTAAGAATTGGCAAAGTAAGGCCCCCTCAGGAGCAGCAGAATAGTTGTAGCCTAAACCACAGTGTGACATGCACCTCACTTACCTCAGAGTACCTGGCATATGTCTAAGCAACTTTGAAGGAGCACAATTGATTAAAAAGGTATTTTGACAGACTTTTTTGAGTTTGGAACAGGATTTTGGATAATTGCTCCATGAGCTATAAAAGAAACAGACTGAAAACAGGGGCAGCCGCTGAGCAGTTGTTTGCACAGGAAGCAATATTGCAGGAAAAGGCAATAATAAAGAACAGTTAATTTGACCTGAGCTGATGAGGTCAATGCTTTAAAAGAAATAGCTCCACATAACGTAAAATAAGAACGTTATTTCCCATCAGAATAATCCTGCAAGTGTAACACTGCACAAAATCTCTTCCCTAGCACTTGTTATGTGCAGCTTAGTGGTAACACACATTCCTGAGGTGTCCTAGACGTCCTGTGTCTGACACAAATCCATTCCTCTGAAATATTGGTTCTACAACTGCTCCCTCCTGCAAGCTCTGGCCGCTCCAGGCTGCACACTGCTCTCCCCAGCATCCAGCTGCTAATAACCTGAAACTGCGAGAACTGGAAGAAATCTGGGCAATATTCAGAGCCACAAAGTTATATTTAACACCGCCGCTGTGATTTGGACAGGGAAGCAGTAGCTGGAGCAGATATTTCACTCTTAATTCGCTGCCATTCAGGGGTGCTGTTGACAGGAGATGGAGCCCGGCTCAGCGGAAGAGCCACGAGGTTAGGAATTTAGTAGGGCTAGATCCTATTCCTTCTTCCTCCGCTGCTCTGCTGTCTAATCCTGGGTGAGAACATCCCCTCCGGGCATCTGGTTCCCCTCCCTCCTTGACACATCTATTTAAACTGCAAATTCACTGGGGTAGGGACCATCTTGGTAATGACAAAGCACGTACAGCACTCTGCACTAATAGTTCTATTAATAAATATTCCCACTGCTATTAAGTAATGAAGCAAAAACGATGCTAAGAATTGAAAGGTCAATGATGCATTACATTAATTCAGAGGTATTTGGGTATAAAATGCAAGAAGGCAAACTCTTCCAA
Organism: Orthonyx spaldingii; assembly: GCA_013397795.1. Classification (NCBI taxonomy): domain Eukaryota; kingdom Metazoa; phylum Chordata; class Aves; order Passeriformes; family Orthonychidae; genus Orthonyx; species Orthonyx spaldingii. The sequence goes on along the minus strand of VZTJ01001091.1, from coordinate 88,879 downwards.
GCAGGAGGAGGCCAGGGGACACTTATGTTTTTTTCCTGCATTTTTGGGCAATCCAATTAGAGGTAATTGAGTTTTTAACTACATGAGATTACTCCAAGAATACCATCACTAGAGGGTAAGTGTCCTGGGAGGCTGGGGGAAGGGAAAAAAAGGAACGTTACAGACCTGGAAGGAACAGAAAAGGATCAGGCACACAGCCTGAAACGTGCTGGAGATGGCATGAGTTGAACCAGCCTAAGGCACTCAGATTTTCTACCAGCATGGAAAGAGCTGGGCCACACACTCAAAGGTTCCATGTTCCCAGTTCAATGAATTAAAGAGGAGTGAAATACATCCACACTTCTGGGCATTTTTAACCACAATGGTGAGGTAAAGCACAGATATAGAAAAGTCTTCTACAGTTCTGTAAACACCAGAGACATAAGAAGCAAACTAAATTCATGTAACACAATTAATTCCTGTTGCACTTGCAAACTGCCATTTGCCTGCAATACAAATGAGCATCTCTTTTACACCTTAAAATGAGCCTCACATTAAAGCTACCTCACAACCAGAAATGGTCACTACATTCACCAAGAAACAGAAGAATGGTTCCCTTGCCAGACCGTAGATTGGTTTTGTACCTCTTGGCAAGCCCTAGAAATGCTGGAAACATCATTCATTTCTGACAAACTTTGCTCTTTTTGACAGCTACTAAAGTTTGAAGTACCACAATTGACAGGAAATCGCATTTTTAGCACTGCTGCAATAATTAAGATTGCTATAGTTTAAGATGGCAAGTTTCTGTTGTAGCTTTACCCTGATTTGAGATTTAATAAGACTGTCTTAAATATTCGAATGTGCTAAAAGTGCATTTCTTAATAAGATGAGCATGATAAGGAGAGAACCCTGCAGCACTGTCTCTCCTCACTGAGAGAGGTAAATCAAACTGATGGATTTGGAACATAAGCTTTGTGCACAGAGGACAGAATTCACTGAAAAAGTTAAAGAGCAGACTACAGAGAACAAACTGCTTCCACTTGAACAGAGGGGGGAAAAAAAGGAATTTCACAAAAGGAAAAGTGAAGGAGACCCTGTCCCCATGAGCTAATTGTCTGTGTCATGCTATAGGGGATGCTCTTGCTTAGCTTACAAGTGAAAGACATTCCCTCCTCCCCTGCAAGCAGAGGAACTCACAGCACTAACATGACACCTCAAATGAGCCAACTTCCTTGAGCACTGCCCAGGAGACTAGAATGGACATGCTCCTAACTCAGACACCGAGAAACATGTCTGATTAGCAGTCAGGCAGAAGAACATCTCTGACCAAGGAAAAACACTCATGCTCAAGCTGAAAAAACCCCCAGTGAATTGCCACAACTGGCATACTTTTATAGCCTTTGTGTAAACACCAGCTCCGGATTAGCCAGCATCTCAGCCAGCTCTATCTGGCTTCCCTTCTTCTGAAACAAAATCAGAGGAAAACACCCATCAGAAAAGGTCAGTGGCCAAACTATTAGGAAAAAATAAAAGCACAGGGGAAGGACACACATAGTGATTCACTAAGTGTGCACTGCTAAGCCTGTGACAGTGGGCACAAACCAGACTTTTCACAGAAATACACTGAATTTGCACAACTGTTGTGCCAGAGCATTAATTACAATTGTATTTGTTATGAAATTATCCGTATTCCCCTAGAGCTGCCCCCACCAACAGGAGTGGTGTGAACCCCATGGCTTCGAGAGGAACAAAACCAAAGCAGCTACAAAGAGCACAACACAAACTCCACCCCCTTCACGTGTACACCTACGCAAAATGAGTGGACTGAGCATCTCAGGTTCTTAGAAAAACACTCAGCCTGGCAAACAAGCATGTCCTAAGGTGAGTGCCAAGTGGGAAATCACCTTATACTGGCACTAGAACACACCTTCATGGATCATGTGCAATGCGTTTTTCACAAAACAAACTCTGCTCCAAGCCCAGCAATTTGCATTTGACCACAGTAACTTTCCAAGATGCACCCCAATCCTAATCTGAAAACATCAAGAATTTGAGATTTCGTTGCATTCCAGAGCCAATTTTAACAGTGAGGCCAATTAAGAAGCAGAACACTGTGTGAACTTCAGGTCTCATTCATTCCTTCAGTTCCTATTTAGATGGTATTTGTTTAACTAAGGTTACTGGTTCTTGCTCCATTTAATGCTGCACTGCTCAGATTTGGCATGTTCTGTGCTAGGGAGGTACTTACTGTAAATTGAGTCATATCTTTACCTTCTCCTAAACCAGAGGCAGAATGCAGCACACAGAGCAAATCTTTCTGCCTTTGAAAGCACTTTTGTGGCTCCTCTTTCTGTTCTTTCTGATTTTTGCACTGAAATTGCAGCCAGCAGAACTCTCCAGTCCACAACTCTTCCCAATATTGCACTCAGAAGGAGAAGTCCTTCCCTAGGATTTCTTGTTGGACTATTCACATACCCAAGGCCCCCACACGCTGTGGCTGGGGGTCAAACTGGTTTACTTGCTTAGCTAAACTTCCAAATCCTCTTCCCAGAGCCTGTTATTTGCTCTTCTATTTCTCATTTTGCATTCAGCCATATTAAAACACATTTCATTCAAACGAGGCCAGCCTGTCAAAGGGACCCTGTAAACTGCCAATTTGCACGTCATCCACTGAAATTCAACATCTGCTTCCAAGCACTGAGCTGCCTCCTAGCAGAACACCCACAGAAGCATTCCCAGGCTGTGGGACCAACTGTTTCAAAAATTACAAGTTAGACGGTTCATTCATTGTGCCAAGTACCACTATGGTTATTATTGTATAATATAATTTCTATATATTTTTTAGAATAATGTCATGTAATAACTCAATCAAGCACCTTGTAAAGAAATTTAGGAAATGTTCATCTTTCTAAACAAAGCTGTAATTTTATTGGTCTAAAATTTTTGATGCAATCCATTTTCCATAAATAGCAGTCATCAACTTGAAATGCTCCTATCCTTAACTTTACTTTTACAAAACATGCATAGAAATAAGTACAGTTAAATTGTTATTTTTCAGTTTAGGACTAAGATCAGTCAAGGTGAAGTATTTTTTGTTTCCTGGGATTGAAGAAATTAAATTATTTATCTATTCACATTTTCTGAACACTGATGAATTAGCAATTAGTTGTCTGGCATATCTTCTATTACTCCAAACATTAAGATTTAAGTGTCATGCTGCTGGAAATCTCTTCATCCAAGTCTTTCACCATTCCTGGATGAAGTTCACTTAGGGCTGCAGATCTCAAATGCCCACTACCACATACTGCATTTAATATTCATTTTTAAACGAATTAGAAAATACTTCCACTGTCTTCATCATGTAACATAAGCTTATCTTCCTCCTTTTCCCACAGAAAGGCCACAGCTTTAAGAAATTCTGACAATATATTTTAACAGCAAGAAAAAGTACAGGCATTGAGACAGTATTTTTTAAACAGAACAGGCATTTTCTGTCCACTGGTTTTTCTACACAGACAGAAAATCTCTCACAAAGCATATCAATCTCCTCCAGACTCTTAGATTTTAAAAGAAATAGGAAGAAGATCCATTTACACCACAGCAAAACAAGAAAACAATCTGCACACCTTTGCAAGAACTGACACTGCTTTTGGAAAAATAACGTAAGAAAATGTTTCTACACCGTGAACACTTTGACAGATAATGAACACAGCACAAATATTCATAGCAAAAATAAATCAATTACTGATAGGAAACTAGTTTGATGCAAAGCTTTTTGCTTTTCTCACTTCTTGGTTTGTTAAGGGGAGTAGAGTGTTGGTTATTTTCAAGACATTCAGTTTACCATTATCAATTCTAAAATACAAAGTCTAAAAAAAGCACAGAGATTTAAACAATACAAAGCAGAAAATCAGCGAGGTGCAGAAAAGACCCGTCCCTCATGCTCCCACCCCCAGCTTTACATTTATCTCCACAGGCTGATGTGTACCTGTCCCATGTCATGACACAGAACAGGAATGCTGAGAGATCCTCACATTTGCAAAAATGCTTGTTGCTTCCTAGAGCCAAATAACAATGAAAATAGAGTCCTTAACCTTGGCATCATTCTCTAGATTGTCAGTCTCATACTCACAGATTACTCCAGTGCTCAAAGTAAATCTGAAGAAAGTGCAGACGATTCTTGAACTGGCAAAATATCAACTTCCAAAATTGGTACACAAATGAGGAAAATAATTCAAGGACACCACAACTTCACAGGGAGATAGGTATAACTTGTTTTTTGACAACTACATAATGAAAATGCTCCATATATTTGTGATGACCCTTCTGGGTGGGTCATCACAATATTCCAACTAGCAGCATGATGAAATTCTTCTATTAATTCCTAATTACTTATTTAATTAGAAGAGAACAGTATTTCATGCAACATGCAACTCAGGTTTAAACAACCTCTGAATTCCACATGAGGAAATCCTTGGTCTTCTGAAAGGCATTAAAAAAAAACAAACAACCAAATCTTACCATTTTGATGCCAGTGGAAAACGTGACTGGTTTGACAGGTTTGGGTTTTTCCAGCTGCATTTCTAGCTGAGTAGATCTGTCCTTATGCTGAGCTAAGAGCAGAGAGGCAGGAAGATCAGAGCTCTCCTGTAAATATATGAGGAATAAATTTGAGTCTTAGAGCAAAACAAATATTAATTAACACTGCATATTCTTCAAAACTGCAAGCTGTGACTGCAAGGCCATCACTAGAGAACAGCAGAATGCCAAGTATCCTCTCTCTCAGAAACAGTTTGCAGAAAACGATCATTTTCAGTAATAAGAAAAAGCTGCAGCAACCCCATAAATCAGAGTAACCTGCAAACAACCGTTTTTATAGAATCCACATTAAAGACAATATAACAGGCTCCTTATTCCAACTGGCCATTGCAACTATATTTATTAAAATAAAAAAAAAAATTAGAACTTAATCAGAGGAGGAATAATACTGAGTAGTGTAACTTGGATCAGATGTTTATCTAAGACACATTCTTTCTACCAATGAACTCAGACCAGTTTGAAATTGTTTCCCATTAGATTTCACCTGAGGCCGTTTGGAAATGATCCTTGCTCTGCTCTGCACAATGGCACTATTGTAAGTGCAACCAACAGCATATTTATTTTCTCCTTCAGCAACTCATTTTTAGGGAAGTCAGCCAATTTTTAAATATATATATATATAAAGTAGTAAAATGAATAGTTAAGCAAATGAATTACTTAAACTTTCAAGACAGAATGATTATTAACATACATATATATAAGTGCATTCTTGGGTGAGTCAGGAAACTATTGGCCAAGTAATTTTCTAAGAGACTAATGTGACTATCTACATGCACACAGAAATCCTTGAGAATTCCTGGTTAGAATTACCATGAAGTTGAGAGCAGGGAAGAAGTTCAGACAGATTCTTCCTGGACTGCTCTAGCACAGTGTTTTATTCCTAAGGCCCTCACACATCACATTTACTTCTGTTTCAAAGAACCAAGTAAATGCTGAACTGTGAACCATATCTGTTACTCACAAAACCAAGCAGATTTCATTAACAGAACTATAACTTTTTAATTATTCAGTTCAAGGTAAGAAGTTGGATGTTTTTAATGCCACAAGATGCCTTGTTGATTTCATGGTAAATGAAAAAAGAGATTTCATAGAGAAATCTTCTGAAGTGATTATGAAGAACAGTCACGTTGTACACTGACTTTTCACATCAATCTCCAGTCATTTTTCTCTCTACTTTTTATTCAACTCCCTTTGTCTTAGCACTAGAATGCAAGTTAAAAGCAGAAAAATCTCACATGACAAGACCTGGTCCAGAATCACAAATACAACTACTAAGGCACAGGTTCCTACTTGCATTTCTGTGATTAACTGGGAGGAGGGGAGGGAAGATGCTAAAAACCTAAATTGTAGAGACATCTAATTTCTGTACAACTGGGAGAAAATTTGGACCACAAATGCACTGGTTTAGAGTCTGCTTCTTTCAAGTGTACATCTCAAACCACCACGCAGCAGCATGTGCTGCCAGCTGTCAGCAGAGGTAAAGGACATTGAAATCTTTCAGTCACCAGATTTAACATGTTGGGGGAGAAGGGGACAGTGGAAAGCATTCTCTTTTTCATTTTGTCCTCTCATATTCCTTAAAGGCTCTCTGCATTTCTAATAAAGTGACTCAAGGAAGCCAATTTTTAACCAACTTCCCAAGAGTTTGTACAATGCCCAGTAACCAGATTACACAACTGTGGGAAACCCACACTGTGCCAGCAAGGCACCACATCCTGATTGTTTGTCCTTCTGAATATGCCCAGAGCCCTTCTGTTAACTATTAACACACATGGAGGTTCCAACCCTGTGTTTATCCACACCAGCAATTTTCTGTATGGGAAAACAAACGGTCTGCACTAGGAACAAAGGTGGTTATACCCAACAATTTCTGGAAGATTTGTCTCAAAACCCTTGAGGTTCTGGTAAAAGTGTGGATGTGATGTCTTTAACGCCACTGCCTGACTCCAAGCTATGCCACAGTGCAGGGAAAACCTGCTCCTCTGCCATGTGCTGCAATCCCCTTTTGCCCATGCCTGAGGAGTATGGGCTGTTAAAGAGGAGAGTGCAGGTCCCACAACATACAAGACATCCAAAAGATCATCTTAGAATCCTCTGTATACACATGAGAGAGTTTGTTCAGCAAATAAAGAAAGTGTTTTAATATTTTACTCAGCCTATATTATCCAAGACCATCCAAGGTTAAAAAAAAACCAAGCTAAAAACAACCCAAAATAAAACACTCAAATAACTCTTCCAGTTATACATAAAGTGCATTTGAGACTGCAAATCTAAATTACAACAGGGTATTGTGCTTTTAAAGTGACAGGTTTTATTGTAAAAGAAGTGACCTACAACAAAGGGAACATAGAAATTGCCTAATTTAGTACTGGGAGGCAAAAAGGACCAAACTGCTCTTCCAGTGGCCTGCAGAGCCTGAGTCCTCCCCGATGCCTTGCTCCCATCTCCAGCACTTCACACAGGCCTTCCCCTCCCTGTTCCCAGCCAAGGATGGGTTCATGGAGCCTTGGCCCCAGGTCCAGCCCTTTCTGCATGAGCCCCTGCACTCCCCAGGCTGGCCAGAAACCAGGGCCCAATGCACAACATTTTAAATACCAAACATTTCTGTGCCTCTGGACTACGTAAATTATCAGCTCTTTGAAGATGGTATTCCCAAATACTTCTGTACACAACAGAGACATTTATTCCATATGAAACCACCATAAGTAACACAATAATGACCTGGACCACCAAGATGATGAGAGGCAAGGAGCACCTCTCCAAAGTGGAAAGGCTGAGAGCATTGGGATTGTTCAGCCTGGAAAAGGAAAGGCTTTGGGGTGACATAAGCTTGGCCTTCCAGTACCTGGAGGGAGCTGATAAGAGAGATGGAGAGAGAGCATTTAAAAGAGCCTGGAGTGACAGGACAAGGGGGGATGGCTTCAAACTGACAGAGGCCAGGTTTAGATTAGATTGGAATAAATTCTTTACTGAGGGTGGTGAGGTCCTGGCCCAGGTTGCCCAGAGAAGCTGTGGATGCCCCAACACTGTTCTAGGCCAGGCTGGATGGGGCTCTGAGCAATCTGCTCCAGTGGAAGTTTTCCCTCTCTATAGCAGAGGTTGGAACTGGGTGGTCTTCAAGGACCCTTCCAACCCAAGCATTTCTGTGATTCTATGAGATTTGCATCTTCTTAAGATTTCAGCACCAAAGGTAAAATTCATTTCCTGACAAGGAAAATACCTGTACATCTCAATTTGTACAACACAGAAAACGTGTCTTACATTTTTTCTTGCTGCCCAGTGGCAGGGGCAAACTTGAAAAACAAAAAATTGCCAAGACCCAGTAGGTCAGGGTTGTTGGTTGACCACACCCAGTGATCTGTGCAAAGGAGAAGATTCAAAACCAATGCTGGCTTCCCACCTGCCTCTGCTCTCATAGTCCTGCAGGGTCAGTGGTTTTACCATTGGTATCTCTGTAGCCAGAAATTAATCCTTTTTGGTTTAGCACAGAATCAGCAACCATGGATATAAGATTTTTTTAAAATTTAATTCTTTATGCTGCTGCTGCTTATGTTTGGCTTTTGCTGCATTTCTCAGTTAATTAATAGATTTTACTTATGATCAGTTTCATTTCCAGACTTGCAGCACAGCATTAGAGGGATTTCAGAGACCATAGGAAATGTTTATTTGTTTAACAACCATTGGTTTTCCAGAGGCTTTGTAAGTCATTATACAAACACTTCAGTGCTGGTTTTATAAACCTAGTAATATGACAAAAAAAGTTTTGGCTCAAATTTAAGTTGACACTGCCCCTTCAGAAACAGAGACACAACTTGAAACTGTCCATTTTCCTCCCTCAGCCTTTAAAATTCACCTTTATGTTGTTTTTAGAATATTAAGATATGTTTTAATAGCAATACAAAAGCAATCACAGTTAAAACTACCTATTTTAGTCATGTTTTAAGGGTTACTTATAACTATTCTTTCTGCAAGTCAGCTGGTGAAGGTTCCCAGTAAAACCAAATGCTGTGTTAAAAAAAAATAATAAAACAATGAAACACACATCACCACTGGTCTCTAGTCAGTTAGGAGTGTGTTTTAGAACAGGGTTTAAAAAGTCAGAAACTCAAAATCCATATTCTGAGAAATTAAATTCAGATTCATAATGGAGTTTTTATTAATTGATTCACTATTCCTAATTGTGTGGACTGTAAACACGTTTACCTTTAAAGTGAAAATAGACTGCTGGATGTAAAGATACACCTTGGGGGTTTTTTAAAGAACCTTTCTGCTCATCTCTGCTTTTGTCTACAAAAGGAAAACCAATGACAGGTTTCCAGGAATCCTGGTTTGGAGAAAGGCATCCCTTCAGGAGGCCCTGAAACTCCTAAATTACATTTAGATTCTCTCTCACGTCAGTGCCTTCTGCACTGGCTCCAAGAGGAACTCTCCTTTTTCAGGAAAAGTAGAAAAACATCTGTATCTTGAATAAGAACTGAGACTACCAAGCAGGAATTAACACTGTATTAGTGTGACATGCACTGATGCAAGAGAGAAGATATGATTTAGATATGCCAAGCAGCTTTAAACCACACTGACACACGTGTATGTATGCACACATCTTTTTTCTGATTTCCTTCAAGGTTACACACAGACTGTCCTCATGGATGTTAAACCTGTGAATGTGTGTGTATGCATGTCTGTACACACACCAGTATTGAAAAAATTGAGATGTGAATCTTGCTTAAGTAACACATTTATTGAGTTTCTCCACGCCCACACATTATTGCATTTCAGATGCAGAATCAGTAAATTAATGAAGATTACCATGATTTCCAGGAGTAGTCTGAGTTTTCCTCTGTTTGTCTATAAAAGCTTCACTTACTTCAAAAGGAGCAACTTGTACAGGAGAAGTTGCATTAAGAGAATATGACACACTCATGGCAAGAAATCTCCTTTTAATAGTTTTTGGATACAAAGGGACCACCAATCATTTAGGTGCTCTGATTGAGAAAGGGCTTGGTTAACTCATGAGGTCACTGTCCCCTGCTCTCCACCATCTCCACTGCAGAGGTGGCTGAGTCAGGAAGCACCTCCTGATGACCATTTTGCTTCCAACCACCAGACTATCAGCCACTACTCAGAACTGCTTAACAAGCCAACAGTGGTAGAGTCCAATTAAGTCTACAAATCCCAGAAGCACTCTTCATCCAGCCCGTAGCTTACCAAAACCAGAGTGGTTTGCAATGTTGAAATAAATAACAGAGAGAATGGAAACACAAAACATGTGAAACAGGGACAGATGTGTTCATTCCACACAGTTAGCAGTGACAGAGATAAATGTCAATGCACTGCCACTGAGCATTCGAAGCCTCTGGTTCTGTTACTCACCAGATCATCCAGGAGTGCCTGTTTGTTCTTCCTTTTTATCATCTGTTGTAGCTGTTCTTCCTTCTGTATGAACAGTCGCCTTTGTTCGCTTTCCTGCCGCTCCACCTCCAGCGCCTCCTCCAGCTCTTCCTGCTCCCGCGTCTGAGAGGGAAATCAGAGATCAGCTCACAGCAGCCCCACTGCCTTCCAAAGGAGCCCAGGGCAGGCTGTGCAAGGAAAGCAGCCAAATTCTACCTTTTAAAGCAGAATTTTAAGGTGATTATGGATGATTATTCTACCTCCTTATTGTCCAGGGTGAAGTTAAGATTTTGAACTTGCTGCTCTCTGCAGTCTGGATCTGACTCCTTAAACGTCAGAGAATGGGTTTTCCCTGCACTTTCACTCTAAAGTGAGCCTCTCTGGGCTCCCACACACCCTACAACTCAATGATGGAAGTAGGATGAACAAAAACATAATCCCACAATGCTATTCCTGATCACCCCACTCTTCAGCTGCATCTTCTTTACAAAGCACTGTGCACTTATCAAGGGTGTAGAAGAAAAAGGAGAAATTACAAATATGTGAATCTTAATAGAGCAGCCTATAAGTTTAAGCATGAACTGTGAAATGTCACATTCTCAGAAAATAAGGAATTTTTCCTATAACCTGGATTGCAGTCATGTGACACGAGATGAAAACAGATTACTAGTACAGATTGACAAGTTTTTGTTACAGATCTATTTCTTGACAAGGTGGTTTTTTTTAACCTGTAAACTATTAAGTAATCTGTATTTGAAAATCACAGTGAAAGAATAAAAAGAAGCAGAAGAGAGCTCAGAGACACGTGAAATAAGAGGATTAAACAATTTTATAAAGAAGAGGGATCAAAAGAATGTCAGTTTGGTTGCAAGAAGGTACAAGGAAAAATATACAGGAAATATTTTCCAAATCTTCTCCAGCAGAAATACTAGAGCAAAGGGAGATGCAGTAAATATGATAATTAAAATTTTATAAACTTAAATGGATGATTTATTGATGAAAGCAGTTTCAGCAAAACATCATAGGGGAAGGCACTGATCTCTTTTCTGTGACCAGTGACAGGACAGGAGACAATGGCCTGAAGTGGTGTCAGGGGAGGTTTTGGTTGGATATTATAAAAAGGTTCTTCACCCAGAGGGTGGCTGGGCAATAAACAGCCTCCTCAGGGAAGTGGTCACAGCACTAGCCTGACAGAGCTCAAGGAATGTTTGGACAACACCCTCATGGTGTGATTCTTAGGGATGGTGCTGTGCAGGGCCAGGAGCTGGACTTGATGACCCTTGTGGATCCTTTCCAACTCAGGATATTCCGTGACTCTGTGATCATTGTGGCCAAGAGCACAGTAAAGTCTGCTCTAATCATAAAATTATATCACAAAGCACAGTTACCTGATATCAGCCAGAACATGTAAAAAACATCCCTTTACCAGATAGACCAAGCCAGTGGGTCCCAGTGAGGCTCAGTTACTCCTGGATGCAAGAGCTGACAGATCTCATCAGCTGCCACCCAGCCAACAGAAGCTGCTTCCATTTTGTAACTGGTGCAGTGACTGGTGGAAAGCTGGTCACCAACCAGCAACCACCTGGAATTGGGCTCTCTGCACATTTAATGAAAGGAAGAAAACAAACAAGAAAATCCCCAAACTGCTAACTGAGGTTATATCTGAGAATTAAGGGATTTAGTGAGTTCAGTCAACAGAACTGAAGAGCTCGGGGTTTTTGAGACATTCCAAGGCTCTTCCACATTTATCTCTAAAGACTGCCTGGAATTTGCACTGAAACAGAAGAAAACTTGTAGGGAAGTGCTGACAGACCTAGTCTGAACAAACAGCCCAGAAAAATTATAGTCAGAAATAAGTAAACTGATAAACAACCCTAAACCAGAGCAGACTACAGGAAAATGGAAGAATTATCATGTGTCAGATCAAATTCTTTCTGAAAGGAAGACCAAACAGAACAGTAAAACAGAAGAGATGAGTTCAACAGGCAGCAAGGGTTGTGTCCAGCCTAAAGATAATCTAAACACAGTCCCAACACGTGAAGGAAAAGATGAAGACAGTGAAGCCTGGAGTAAACTCAAGCCTACAAGTGAAAAAATAAATAGAAAGTAAATAGAAAGTAAAATAATATTTCACTACATTCAGGAAAGCATAATCAAAAGAATATGCACACTCACATCACAGAATTAAGACAAAACTATCTCAAGACTGCACAAAACAGCAAGTGAAATTAAACATCTAGTGATAAAATAGGAAGCAACAAGTTACCCTGTGACTGGAGAATTGCAAATATTTAAGGAACAAACACTGGAAAAGCTGCAGTCCACTCAGAATGCAAGATTTTATAAATTAAATGTGTATATAAATATCTATATATAAAAAACAATTTATAATTACAAGCTCTTCATTTTTTTTCCTGAACTACAAGAGAAGAACAGTCTTAGGATCAACGTATTTCCAGCAGAGATGGGAAAACAGAGTTCCTTTATGAGAGACAGTAAAGATCTCTGCATTCAATTCTGGCCCCTTCTGCTTGTCAAACACAAATTCAGACTGGAGTAGGCAAAGGGTAACAAAAACAACAAGAGGGACAAAAAATATCTATGTCCCTCAGAAGCAATCTATTCCAGTGGACAGAAGAATTTAAGTCAAGAATGTAGGGACAATGACTGGCCATAAGAAGTTCAGGCAAAACAAGTAGGACACCTTTTACCATGCATGGAGTAAAGACATTCCAAAACTTGCTAAGAAGAGCTAGAGAGGAAAAGCACCCCTTCAGCTTTTAGGACAAGGGTAAATTTACAGGCAAGATCATGCAGTTTTTGTAATAACCACTGTGTAAAGTCTATTATTATGTTTCAATTGTTGAAAAAAAAAAAAAAAAGAGAGCAATGTCTCCAGCTCTCCAGTGAGTCTGGATTCACGCAAGCTTGCCCAGCTTCCAGCAGGCAGCCTCCAGCACAGCAGGGCTGCAGAGCACAGCAAACAGAAGTCCTGGGGGCTTGAGTGGGTACAGGGCATTACAGAGCTGCCTGACAGGGTCACACAGCCCCTGCACAGGCTGTCAGAGCCACTTCCTTGCAGGGAAGGTGGGCTGCAGGCAGAGCACGCTGTTCCCACTGTGACCCCAGAGGTTCTGTAAAATAAGACATGGAGCCAAAGCTTTGGCAGGTCTCTTCAAGCTCTGAAGCAGAGGATATTGCGCAGTGTCAGAGACAGGATAACAGATCAGAGATGGACCCCTAGGGAAATTTCCTTGCCTTTAAAAGGAAGAGGTTCAAACAAACATTTTTCAGATTCCAATCTCCTCCTGTGAAATCCTAGAGCTAAAGAAATCACTCGGAGTTTTGCCACAGACTTCAGGGGAGTGAGGATTTCACCCCTACTGATTTGAAAGCAAGTCCTTAGTGCAACTGGATTACAAACACAAAACCTTGTTATGTCACACTCTGGGCAGACATTTTCCTTCGAGAACTGATAACAATGTGTATTTTTATGCTGAAAAAATATTTAACAGATTAAACTTTTCTTACAGCAATAAATGCATGCAAGTTTATTTTTAAAGAACAAAATGATATGTGAGCCATAATTTAATGAATGAATCTTCAAAAAACTGCATGTTTTGCATACAGATCATATATACAATATCCCTGATTTACTGTTATCAGCTCTTGAACAAAAGTTTTAATGTTTGTTTCAACATCTTTCATTTTGAATTTTGCATAAACCAGGCCTGTGCTTAGCCTCAATTTTACAACTCCCTCCTGGGAGCTTCATAATGTCTGAGTCTGGATTCCTTTTTTCCTTCAGATGAGAAAGGAACGATTGTCCTGGTGTAGGAATGAACTTCATCTCTCCTGGACATTGTCCAACGACACTGCCAGCATGCATGCCATGGTGATGTATTAGACACAGGCTCTACTGCCTGCCCCTCTTCTCAAGCCCTTCCCAAAATCAAGCATAACTACATTTCAACTATCAACCTAAATATTTAAATACAAAGAAATCTGCATAGTGCTTTCAGCTTTGATTTGTTTTAAGGAAGTACTCCACAAATCCTTTAATTCTTTAACAAACGAATAAAAAATTGTAGGGGAGAGAAGTTAACTAACCAGTTTTAACTTATTCTTCTGAATGACTTCTTTGTTATCCTTTTGATACAGCTCCATTTTCTTTTTGGTGTTCTCCAAGTCCACATTGTTGGTCAAGTTAAATACTGCATAAATATTATAAACACAGAAAGCAAAAGTATTAGGTCAGCCTGCATGACTATGACAAAGAAACACTATTCTTATGCTCTCTATCCCTTCTAGCCAGATATAAACATGGCAGTAACAGAACTTCTTTAAACATGCCCTGTAAAGACAGAGACAATCTGCTAAGTCACTGCACTTCAAGAAAAGCCAGCAGAGTTTCTGTAGGTTTACACATCTGTAGGAGATGAAAATTTGAATTTTGCACCCCATTTTGTGACACTGTCAACGATACACATGAATAATCATCATACCATTCATAAAACATTGACCTTTTCAAGTAGCAGTTATAGCTAAGAACACAGTGATTCCTGTAAAGTTAAATTAGACCAAACACATGCATATTAAGACAAGGTTGGAAATTAAGTCATTCCATTACACAGGAAATATTTAATGTACAAAGACTACATGACTGAATTCTCAGGTATACAAAAAAAAATTCACATTGCTTGATAACTTAAAAGGCACCAATGTTCAATTACCTTTATTATGAGGAATCTGCAGATGCTTCCAGATTAATAGGTCAGCTGACATCCTTTTGATGTCTCTCAATGGTGACAGACTATATCTCATGTAATTATGAGCAAGCAGGGTCAGCCAGAAAGCTCCATAGTTTAGCACAACATTCCCAATTATCTACACATGGCACAGACGATATCTCAAGAAATTGAACAGTTTCTATAACCAACAGCTTGAAAGATGTAGATGGTTTGGATGATTAGTAATTTGATCCAATGCCTGAGCCCTTCACCTCTAGGTCACTGGTTCACTTGTGGGTCAAGTGAATTCCAGCTGAACGCCGTTATCACTGGGAAGTGGGTTGGTGATCCCCATCCAGAGTGGATGCTGGGCTCATGCCCATGGCCTTAGAGCTCCTGAACAGTGCCAACACACAGCTCTCAAAGCCTCCAAGAGCTCTGGCACGTGGCTACAAGAGCAGCAGAGAAATTCGTGCTGCCATTGATAAATCCTCGCAAGAAACGACTGCGCAGTGACTGTGCTACATGAGACCCTGCGGAAGAGAAGGAGGTTCTTGTGCAAACACCAGCATAGGACTGGGGAGATTTTGGTTCAGCTCCCTCTTCCCAGGCTTTTAGGCAACCAGGGCCAAACTAACTCTGGGCTCGGGCACCACTGCCAAGTCATTTGTACCAGTGAGGCTGCTAGAGAGGAACAGAAGGAAGCAGTGTGAAGCCTGTTGCTGCTGTGAGGATAACACACATCTCAGTTTGGGGAAGATCATATCCCTTCTTTCATCCTCTCCACAGGTAACACAGCAGAAATGAGCACTTAGGAGGGTTCCAGGCAAACCAAACCAAGAGTAGCCCAGACTGGCAAACCAGGTGAGAGCAGTGAAGGAAACATCAAGAAATCAAAGTCAGGAGCAAATGGAGATAAGGAGAAGAAAGAGGAAGACCCAAAATGGCAGAGCTGTGGGATGCAGCTCAGTTCTACAAGCCCAGCTCACTACTGCCAAGAGAGGCACCCCTGCTCTTATGCCTCTCTCCCCAGGCACAGGCCTCACCCTTTCCCCTGCTCTGACTCCACAACTCCCCTGGATGCTTTGCAGTCTCAACAGAAACCCTCCAGTAACCTGAACTGGCTCAAGACAGGGGTCAGGCAAGTGCCAGAGAGGGTATCAGGGAAGTAACAAAAGTGTACAGATGGGAATAGAAATACTCTCTTTCCAGGAGTACCAAACCACCACATCATCTTACTCTTAGCAAAAACAATCAGCTTCCTCATACTGCAACAAAAATGGGCTCAGCAAGATACAGCTAAAGAACTTCTTAACGCAAAGCAAAAAACCCAAAATGCTGTATTTATTTTTCCCCTTTTCCAAATAAAAAGCAATATCAAGAGGACTGACATTTCAATTCAGTCTGGCTCCTGAATCAGCTGAACTCTTCCAACCCCACCCCAGCATTCTGAGTTCAGCAGGAAGAACTAAGATGGAGGCTGAGTTTGTACTTTAAGAATTCTGGAATCAACAACCAAATTAAATTTTCAAACTTTGCTACTGTTCCTGGGCAGATTGTTGGGCCTCTCTACTGGGGGTCTCCCACTGGCAAGAACCAGGAGAAGGGGAAGAAAGTTTCCTTTCTCCTATATCTCCATACTTCAGTTACAGGCAGCACTTCTCCCTGTGGTCTTGAACTCCTCCCAGGTGGAACTTCTGGGCTCTGCCATAACCCAAACAAGCCATTCAAAGTTCAGTTCCTTGGTTTCTGGAAGCAAGTTACCCATTCCAAATGTTCTGGGGTTTTTTTCCTCTCCAAAATGTATAACATTTTCCTAGTTCATATTGTAACAAACATACACTTTTTGGTTGTAGCAACCTCTCCTTAGTAAAACACATTATTTTACCCTAAATTTTTTGTATTTTAATGGAGATCTGACCTCCAAATTTTCAGCCTACAGTTCCCCACTGACAAGAAGTTTTAATATTTGAGTATTAGGGCAGAGAAGAAGTGTCATGTGAAAATGCTGGCATACAATCAGCCCAGGGCTCAGCAATGACACCAGCTGCATGGGAATGTCAGCACTTCCTACAACTTAAATCCACACAGCAGCTCTCTAAACTCCTCAATGACGACACAAGGAAGAAATAGCACATGAGCCATGCTGTGCTAGCAGGATGCCCAGATGCCACCTTCAGGTGCACGAGGAGATGCCAAATTGCCTTTAGGCTCCTGAACGTCGTGGATATTTCTCTAAAAATAAATCCAGCAATAAGCTGATGATCTCTGTTTTGTAACTATTGCTGCTTGAAACCTTCAAGGTTTGTTTTTCAGTTCTCAGTTATCTTTAATAGGTTCAACTAGTCATAAGTTGGTCTGTAAAACAAGAAGCTCAAGATTTAAAGCTCGTACTGGGGAAAACAGGCATCTTAAAACTCATGCAGATGCCTACCTTTACTAAGAACTACTTACAAAATGTGTGCATTTTGATACTTCATAGGAAGTAACATTTCTATGTAAAAAATCAATTTCTGCATCAAAGTTTGAGAAAGTTTCAGCAGCCACCAGTAGTCACCTAAAAGCCCACTGCTCTGCTGACAGCAAGGTGAAAGTGTTCATCCCCGCATTTTCCTGCTGTGGCTGGAAGCAAACCACAGCCACAACCCCCCCCCAGCAGTCAGATCTGCTCACACCACCCTGATTCTGCTCTGCCCATCTCATTCTGCTTTGTCACTCAAGGATGTTGTAGGACACCAACAATCAGAGATTCAAATTTCCAGTACCCTCAAAGGCCAGAGCAAATTCATCCCAGAGAACAATGATGTACACTCATTGGTGAGGAACACTGTCCTGGTCCTGAGAATCTCCTCCTCCACACTGACTTGTCCACATTTCAAGAGTGGAAATACTTAACACATCTTGTTATAACAGTGGAAACTGTGTCCAAAAAGTGTCAAAAAAGTAAAACAGAGGAAAGTATAACAATGTAATGTAACCTGGCTCTCTTACAGCAACAGTGTCACCAGCTGCCCTTTAAAGCATGAAAACAGCATCTTCCCTCCTACAATAAACACCTACCAGCAAAACAAGCTGCTCTTTGACACTGCATGGTTACCAGTGGCCAACCAGCCAGCCAAAACATCTTTCAACATATTTTCTAATAAATTTTTCATGAGCTTCAAACGTATTTTCATCAATATTTATAGATTACAAATTCTTGCCATTGTATCCTCACAATTACAGCTGACAAGTCTGTTTTGCAAGGGGCACTAGGGCACAAAAAATAATTAAGATATTATTTCCCTCTCTTGTCCCCTCCACAAGTTACTTGGCATTTAAAACCCAACAACTATAAAACAAAAGAAGACAGTTGCTAATACTCAACATCCTAACTTTTACATAGCTAGAACTATGCAGCACTTTTATTTGGCCCACTTTGAGTTTTGCCAAAAAATTATTTTAAATATAATTCTTAATTTAAAAATAAACATTATAGAACTAGAAGAACTAGAAAGAGTTAAAAATCCCAACTCATATGCTACACCTACCCTGAAAAAATATTGGTGTAGATCTGAATATGAGTGGCAAAGCAGATGGCTGGTTTGAAAGGGTTTCAAAGAGAAGACAGACTTATTTTTGTCCATGTTGAAATATAGCATAAGCCGATATAAGAGGCCTGAAGCCCTTCAGGGAAAAGAAACAGAAGCTGTTTTGTATGCAACAATTATTTATCTACTTATCCATCTCACATTGGTTGGTTTATAAAATGACTTGCCTTGAGACATCTGTTAAGTATAACAGGAAGACTATTGTGTTTTTGTGAAACATTTTCATTCTATTTAGGTGAAACTTCCAACTTCTGAAATTCAGCCTCTACAGGGAGATTTTCTCTACTTTTCAAAACAACAACATTCATTACACAATTCTACAACAAAAGGAAAAATATTTTCCTAGTTACAAAAAAGAAAATGAGACAAAAATTTTAATTAAATGGCAAAAGAATTTGTCCAGAGACATAGCAATATAAATGAATATCACTGCACTGCAGGACCAAGTCCTTCAAAATCTCCCTGTTTTTGACTATAACTAAAAATTATTAGCATTAGTTTGTTAAAAACAATATTCCTCTCATGCTACTACAAGCAACTCCTTAATTGTCATTTTCATAAAACCCCAGCTAGAGACTGGGAATGGCAGAGTGCTATAAAGGGAGACACAATTTCATCCTCGGTCTGCCTGGTTTGTCCCAAGTTACTGTGGCACCTTCTCTTGGTGCTTTTGATGCCTGATCCCTGTACTTTTAAAAGGGGTAGGAGACGGGTCAGGGGGAGAAAAGCTGGAGGAGATTTTAATTGGTCCCTTCCAATCAACATTTCTGGGATTATAACAAAATAATTATCAGAAACAAAAAAAACCCCCACAGTTAAGCCAGGTAAGTCTAGTTAGGTATTAATAATTGTTTCTGTTTATCCTCGGTGGTCTTTTATTGAGTCAATAATTTTTCCAGAAAAATGGCATAGTAATGAATGATTGAAATCATTCAGCCCCATCAGTCTAAGAAAGACCATTTTGGCTGGAACAGTGTGAAATCTTTGTTCACATGAGACGACCGAAACAGATCTTTGATAAAGCTGCCCAATTTCCAGTTGGGTTATTGCCTTTGTCAGGACCAGCAACACCATCCTGGAGAACACACACAAGGAGGGGAAAAAACCAAACCACAAAACAGTAAACAGCACAACCCACAAGTGATCTCAGATAGCAAAACCCTTTCTACCCGAGGATCACTTGTGAGATAAGTGTTCTGAGCAAGACGAGTCACGAGGCAGCCGGTATTGCACAAAGTCTTGGAGGAGTGGGGAGATACAGGAATACACAAACAACAGCAGCCTCCTCCGGAGCTGAATGCAGCGAATGTTTTCTAAAAGCAGCAATTACCGCTGACAATGGTGTTGCGGTAATGCCTGGGGGCCTCGCTCAGGTACCAGGAGAAGGTGCCAGGCACATGCTGGGAGGCGGGTCCTGCTCCGCAGAGCTTCTGCACAGGGCTTAGAAAAACGGCTGCAGACAGGCTCTGGGGAAGAAGAAATACTGGGAAGAAACAGAAAACTTTGTAGAAAGAGGAAAGGAAATTCTCACTGTGTCCAGAGAGCGTAACTTGTAGCAACACTCGGAGGTTTCACCTTGTCCCTCTCAGCCCATGGGCACAGACCTGACTCTCAGATACATGTTGTCCACACCTTTCCCAAAGGCAGGTTTTAACCCTTTACTTTTATTCCTGGTGCTAATGACAACAAACTGTGTTTACAGTGTTCTCAAATTGTCCAACTGATTTTTCTTCTGGGGAAAACTTGTTTTAAAATGTGGTTTTTATTTAAAGCCTTGTTTAACACATTTTAGCCCAAAGCATTATTCAGTGGCTACACTCTAAACCACTTCAAAAATGTGTTTTTTTATACCAGAAATCTTAAAAGGTGACTACTCCAATGTTTGTTTGACCTTCCCCCCCACACACACACACTTCTGCTGCACCACCCAACTCTTCTATTTCAATAGAAAAAGTCTGTAGGCATAAAACAGCTGAAATAAAGGGAATAAATGTGTTTCAATTGAGGTCAGCAATTTCTCTGCCTCATTCCATTGCAAGTTTTGGAGCTGACCTACCTGGAATATTTGGAAAACCTATCAGAATCAGGGTCACATGAAATATACCTATACAGGATGTTTACATTTTGTCTCTGCTAAGCAACTACTTCAATTAAGCCCCCACTACAACTCCAGAAACAAAACCTTCCAGCAAAGAGGGAAAAAAGTTAAAGCTGCACTTTGACCCTCTCACAGAAAAACTCAAAGTTTGGGCCAGGGGGAGAGAAGGGAAATTCAGTTCTCTGTCTCTCTACCTTCCCAACCTGGCAGCTTGAACAACCACCACCAGCTACTGCCACCGTGCTGGATGTTGGCTCCACAAGGCAAAACTGCCCTGCCACAACCACATCCTTTCTTTCCCATCTTGCAGCCCAGTTTTTCACATGAGCAAGCGAGCAGGGAATTCAGAGACACACAAAAATGGAATAACTCCTCTCAGCAGTAAAATGTGAAATTATCATATAGACTTAAAGAAACTCTTAACACATTGTTCAGTCACACTATTCACAATGTGCACTGAAAAAAGTCACAGCAGACGACTGCCAGGTGGGGAATTCAGCTCGGGAGGACAGCAGGGATGGGCATGGGGACAAAGGTGCAATGGGCTTTGTCACCAGGGAGAGAGAACAGGGCTTGAATCCTCGTCTAAAGGGGTGGTGTTGAATCTAACCTGTCCTCTGGGATCTGTCTGGAGCTGGTAGATCATAAATGAACCCATTGAGAGTGAAAATTGAGTCTTCTGACTGCAGCTATTCTTTCTTCTCACCCCAGCTGCTACATGAAGGAACTGGGATGCAGTTGGACTTCCAATTCCTTTTAGTATTTTAGGTGTCCCTCTCAGGTAACTAACTCCAATTCCTAAAAACTCTGTCAAGCTTCTTCATTATGCATTTGCAGGGCCAAAACAATTATTGGCCAATTCACTCTTTTTTGTAAGGTTACCATGACCAGCAGGTTTCTGCTGCTTCTAAACCAAGTTCCCAGTACAGGCTTTGGAACCATTTGCCATGTAACCACCTAATCCCAAGGGCTGTGAAATCATAACATCCTGCACAAATTCATGAGGTTCAGACAATTTCAGGCAAAATTTCAACTCCCTTGTTAGAGATGTTGAAAAGCCTTGCAACAGCAGTTAAGTGGGAAATTGTATTTAATCCTACATAAATAAAAGCAGTTTTGCTTTCCATGGGCATACAGTTCTTCCAGGATCCTCTGGCCATCCTTTCTATTCATTCCCTCCTTCCCCATATCATTCAAAAAAATATACAAAGAGAATACACCCACATCATCTCCTCCAGATATTTGGACCCATGTGAGTGTGACTGGTGTTTCCCAGCCACACGATTTGGCTTCGCAGCCTCAGCCTTCTGATGCCAACAAAAACATGATACATTGCTCACAGCAGAAAGTGTATTGGATACATTTCTACAAAACACCACAGTGCAAAAAAGGAGCAAGAGCTCCCTTGAGAAACTGAAGCAAAAGTAGTATCTCCATGGTTTCCTTCAAATCCCATTCACTGCCCCTCCTGCATGCTCTAAGTCACCTCTTCTTCCTCCAGGTCAAAAAAAGAAAAGCCTCAGAAGCTCATAAAAACCAAGAACAAACCATTTAGGAGTCACTCCTTTGAACACATCCTTGTTTTTCTAAGCAAAACCCATCACTCCACCATAAATCACAAGTCACCCTAACTAAGAAGAAAATAAACTCTGTTGATAACATTGTCCCTTCCCCAAAGGGCAAAGTTCTGCTTCAGCTAATCCAAAGAGAAAGAAATCAACGTCTGTTCCTAAACCTTCTCCTTCTGCACAGCAACATAAAATGCTACCACAGTGGTATGTAAGGTCATCAGCTTCAAAGCAGCTTCAACTACTGTACTTGCAGAAGCAAAAATGATGAAAGACACCATATGGCTTCTGTCATGGTAGATAAAGCTAATGGAAGCATATAATGAAAATTTCAATTTCTCCTCTCTGTGTTTAATCCTTGCCAGTGCAGCATTGACAGTCCCCTGTAAGCCTTTCTTTTCCAGCTATAAAGCACTGCTTCCTCTTTGGATTGTGTTTTCTTCTCTGGCAGATAAAATGTTTTACTTAACAACGTCCTACAGTTCAGCAAATATGATTAAAATCCAGAAAAAAAAGTAATTAGATCAAAATCTGTTATGATGATAAATCATATTACAGAAACTGAACTTCGACATTCTCATAGGCAGCTGAGTCAGAAGATAAAAGCCTATGGTCTCATAAGCACAGCACACCAAAAATGCAAGCATTAAGACTCACCAATTTCTTCTATTTCTTCCAAGAAATCATTATATTCATCTAGAGTGGGAAAGTCTTCCTCTCTTTTATTGTATCTTTGAGAGAAGAGAAAAAAGTATTTATAAAACACAGAAAGATGCAATTTCCATTCAACAAGGCTTTGGCTGCAAGCTGATTAAGCATTGATCTAGTTTTGTCAACGATGTGCCTTGTGACTCCCAAACTGACCAGAATCTTTACTGGGAGACAGAAGTGCCTGTTCCAAAGGAAAGGAGGCAGCCTGGAAGAAAGCGCTGCTATCTTTACCTGTTGTTTGCCAATTCCTTTTCCAGGGTTACAGGTAAACACAAGCACAGAGGCCAAGACAGAGTAACTCCCAGCCAGCCTCTTAACAAAGGCAGAGACAACAGGAACACCCACAGGAAAAAAAAAAGCTTTTCTAGAACTATCAGAAAAGGGAGTTTGGCTTTGTGCCAACAACAAAGCATATGTCAGCAGCAAACTGCAAATGCTACACAATTATCTCATTTCATATCAATAGACCATTCCAGCACTCACACTCACCTCTTCAGAGCTGGAGAAAGTAAAAAGATGAAGGGACAACTGGCTTAGAACATGGACAGCCTTTGAAAGTCAAGACAGGCAGACTTTCTTCCCAAAAAAATATAAAGCTGAGATTCTGCCTGATCTGTGGACCGTGACACCCAGAAATACAAAAATCTAACCCCAAGAACTCAGGCCAAATTCCAGTTTGGGGGCATTTTTTCTGCCTTCTAAAAACTAATCTGGCAAACCCAAGTGGGCCAAGCATTTTCCAATGTTTGCTCTTCTAACTAAACTTTATTCCATGTTTAGTGAACTCAGTTGACTTATTCCAGTTTGACTTCTGTTAACTTCAGCAGACTTTAAAATCCAACATCAAAATTATTACTGCTTTCCACATCAGCATCCTGATATTCAGTGACACAGTTACCCCATATCTCAGCAACATCATATGATCCATTTACTATTGTACCAAGTCTTAGATAAAGGCTGACAAGCTCATAATTCACCTGTAAGTTCACTTATGCACACACAATTCTCTGGGTTGTTACATTTATCAGATTTTCTTCTACCAAACACCAACTGGCTCACTTATTTCCCTTATAAAGCACTGTTTCCTGGCTACAGGGAGCGAGATGCAATTTTAAATCTCATTTATCTCATTCCAAGAGCTTTCAAATCTGCATGACAGACTGGTAACACCAGGCTTGTAAGGAACCATTCCCACTAACAATTGCTGTGTGAAGCAAAAAACAATGTGAACTCTCTTTTGCCCATTTTGATTTTGAAGGGAACTGGCCTTCAATTCTCAGAACAGGTCCCCAGGGACCAAAACAATCAAGGTCCTGTTTCTTGCTCTATTGCCATGTTCACCCCCTCAATATCTAATCATCTTCATTTAGGAGCCAAGTCTTGGCCAAAGAAGGCCACACAGAAACACCCAAGATTTTCTAATGCTAAACAGGAACCCCTCAAGGCTAAATTGAGAACTCAGCTCTCAATTGTTGCACAAAATCAGATTCTCTGAAATCACTCCATGATAAATGGAGTCAAGTTTTATGGTTTGCCACTTCAAAAAAGAAAGAAAAATCTCCTCTGTACTACTGAATAAGTAATTTTTTTTAAATTGTGATCCATGAAATACATCCACTTTCTGTTCTTTTAAATGGCGACACTCACATTTTCAGCACTTTCTTCCGGATTTCCACTTCCTTGTCGACAGCAGGATCCTCAAAGAGCTGTACCCTGAAGTTACTCTTCCTCAGGGGGGTATCACACTCGTGGCAGTTCCCAGCCCCTCTCACAAACAGCAGCTCCACACAGCTCTCGCATCTGTGGGAGAGAGGAAGGGGTGCAAAGGCACACAGATGTTAAACAGCAACTCAAACACAGGACTGCCCCCCTTTTTTGCTGTTTGCACAGGACATCTCCCCTGGATTTCACTGTTTCTGCAGCAGGCCAGGGCTCTGCATCCTGGCTGAACAGAACCCTCAGCAGCACAAACATTGATTCTCCCTGCCCAGACAACTCCGGTTCTTTGCTGGGACCAAACGTTAATCCAAACAAAACCATGGAGTCTGTATCAAGGGGAAGCTTCTTTACTGACACCAGCAAACCCATTTCACACGGACCAGACTGCAACATCCTTATTTCTTCTAAGTATCACCTTGCTACACAAAAAAAACTGTTTATTTTTGTGATGTTGCAGTGCAAGGAGACTTCAGTCCAAGCATGGATACAAATCTTGCCTGCAGACTTCCAAGCATCTGCCAGTCCTATCACAGAGGAGCTGCTACAACAAACCTGAGCTAAACTCCAGCCCAGCAAAGCCAAAAGAATCAAAATACAATTTCAGTCAGCACCCGGTTCTGTGCAGCTCTCCTGTGCCTTCTGCTAATAATTTTTAAATTGCACATAAACTTTACACAGAGGCTGCACAGAAATAAACCAAAAATACCTTTCAGTTTTTATTTCTTTTGACCTACTGAAGACTTCAGATTTTAACAAGATACTTGCTGACCAGTCAGTTGGCATTTATTAAAGGAAGAACAGGTAACAAGAAAGCTGATTTTAAGAAAAAAGTACTTGGGTAGTAATAATGTGCAAATTTCTAGCAGAGGACAACACCTGCTGCAGTCATTTCCTACTGCTGGGGAGGCAAAGCAGTGCCTATTTATAGCTTTGCTATATTGAAGCCAAAACAGTTGTACATTAAGGGCTAAGCCCTGTTTTACCTTCACAAAACCAGCACAAAAGCTAAGCAAATTAAGAGAAACAACACTGACGTGGTTGAGAAAGATCTTAAACAGAACTTTCACACTGCTGACCTAACCCCACTCAAACTGGTTCCAGTCCTTACAGAGGCAGAGATGAGGAGAGCCAACCAGTTTTACTCAGCTTCTGTTTTCAAGGTTAGAAAGTGCAAAACAAACACAATGGTATCTCACAATTTAAAAAAAAAATTTTTTAAATAGCCTTTTTTTTCTGTTGGTAACACATTGGTAACAGCTTCAGCCTGCATCTTGCAAAGCAGCTGCCAATGATAAAGAGCAAACCTTGAATTTACTTGGGCATTTTCCTGCTCCAGAATTCCTTTAGTTAGAAAACAAACTGTATTTATAACTACAAATGATCTGGGCAGGGAAAGATCCAACTTCATTAGCACACTAAGCCTGAAATTCAGAAATTGCTGGAACATGGACTCAAGAAAATAATGAGAAATTAGTATAACAAAAGCAATTTAGGTCCCCACTACAGGAGAAGCAGTATCAAATGCAAGAGAGCAGGCAAGGCAGAAAAAGGGCTTTTCTCTTTCCTCCCTCAACCTGTCTGTGCATGCAGGAGCTCAACATAAGGACAGCTTCACTGTCTTCTTCATTTTGGCAGCTCAGGCTGTTTATGTGTCTCTCTCAACACAGCAGCCAAAGCACAGAAAAGTCCCTGGCTCCTTTTTAAGTTATAGAATAGGGAGTGTAAAGCAACACAACTCAGCAGGTGGATCCAAGTGCAGGTGTTTGTATTGTTTTTTTATCATGGTGTTGCCTAAGGACCAACAGAACAGGGGCTCCATGTGCAGCACATTATTCACAGACAGTAGCACCTGAAACTACTTCACTCCCCCCTTCCCCAAATCAAAGACATTTCAAGTTTGCACAGGACTTGACTATGGAAAAAATCCCTGCTTGGAAAAGCACTTCAATACAAGTGCTCCAATGCCTTCCCTAACTGAAACCACTGTTTCTAAGGCTGCAAAATAGCTTTCCATACATAAAAAGATGAGTCAACACCTCACTATGGGAATCCCACATCAGGTGATCACATTCTCACTCACTCATGCACATCCACCCTTATATTTATTTAGAGATAATTCCTTCTGAATTCAAAGGGGGCTGTATGGGACAAGTCAAGGGCAGAGCTAGACTCTGTCCATATCCTGCCTCCTCTCCCATCCCTGGAGAGGTTTAATATACACAGTTAGATCCCAAGCTTCCTTCCAAGCAGGTCTGTCATTCTTGCCCCCACAAACGGCAGCCACTCTGCCACCGATGGTGATGTTTGGTCACACATTTCCGTCTGTTTCTTAGGGAAGGAAAAAAGCCATTTCCCAAACCCTGCTTAAAGGAATTCCTTCTGGTTTCACTGCAGACCACTAACGTCAGAGCAGGTGTCATCACCAGGAAGGCAGACTGCTATAAAGGTGGGTTTCATGAATTCTTTCAGGTCTTGAAATAAAGATTTCAAAATGTGACTTGAAAAAAATATTACCTTGCACTGTAAAATTTAAAAATATATTGTGTTTTTTCATATGGATTAGTTGGTTAGTTATGAAGATATGCAGCAAATTCTGTGACTTCACCAAAGGTACCCAACCCATTCAACAGCACAGAGGGACACTACAACACCACAGCTGGTATTAGAGAGCTTCTCATGGCACACAGATCACATCAATTCAGGATATCCTTCCATTTCTTGCCAAGTCCAACTTCCCCACTGGCCTCAGTGTAAAGACAGTTGACTATGGAAGCAGGACATCATTCTGTACATCCTTCACTGGCCAACACATCATACATGCCTTACCCCGAAAGAGCAAAGCACCAAAACATCTGCTTAACTCACCTTCAAATCAGGGCAAAAAGAGATGGCCCTGTGCTTTCTTAAATTAGGAGCCTTAAATAGGTAATTTTTCATTTGCATACGTGCTATGTATGCAGACATGCTACATATATAAACTATATAAATATATGATGACAAATCTTCATACTTAAAAAAAAAATCACATCCATACATTTGTTCACTGCTGAGTATGTCTGAAGACAACAGCTTCACATGAGATCTAAACAAACACTCAGGGTGTGACGTTGCTGATTCTCCTCTTCACACCGAGGTTGCACAGCCTCTGCAATCTGCATTCTACTTCACACATTCATCAAAAAATTTAATTACCTCCTGGATTTGAGTTTGTACCCTGAGAACAGGTAATCAGCATGAAGATGTCAATAGAAAACACCCACGGACTTACACATGGATGGATGACAGGGACGACTACTAGTAAGGCCAGCAAAAGTCATCCCAACACCCCCAGGAACAATAAAGTCCCCTGGTCTTCAACACCAGGATAACAAACATCAGCACGCTCATTTTGATTTAGTGCACACTGCCTTGATCTGTCTTGTTCTTCTCTTTCATCCCCATGAAATATTAAACAAAAGACCCAGTCTCTGAGCAGTCTAGAACAACACCACATTTTTGAGGAAAGCAAACAATAAAGCATCTACATGGTTTGGCACCATCAATGCACAAACAGCACTAGAGGCCCTCATGTTCAAGGACTCCAGGATCCTACTGAAAATGCTTTTGGTACATGGCAGAAAACAAGCAGAGGTTCCTCCCCAGAAAACTGCTAAGATATTTATCAACTAAATTACACTTACTGGGAACTGTTTGTTTTGGACAGAGTGTCTTCAAAGGGTACGAGATTTGTGCCCAGTCCTGCATTCCCTACACAGCACACACTCACTTCATGCAGGGATGATGACAGATAAGGAATCAACCCTCTGGGACACTGAGGGATGAAAATGGTTCACAACATTAGCACAGCTTGATGGTGCTGCTCACTTTTTTAGCTTGGCTGGCAAGGGAGCAAACAAAACAGATTAAAGGAACAGCTATTTTCACAAGCAGGAGCACAAGATATTCTCTCAAAATTCTAGATTCTGCTGAGCATTACAAAAATTTGCAGGACTTTAGATATGCAGCCATTAATCATTTCAGAAAAAAAAAATCTTTATGGCTTTTGCTGTTGACTAGGAGTATTACAGAACGAGTTACTACCCTTCTTTACAAAGCCTATTTTTAGTAGATACACTCATTAAACACTATCAAATAGTTAGAATGTCTAAGCTCCTCTTTCTTCAGCTTTTATAACCAAGATGTTTCTGTTATTTAAAGTAACTCACAAAACAAATTATCCTCTCTACTACAGAAAAAACAGTTTTGATTAAAAAATAATAATACAGTCTTCAATACATGGCCAAGACCTGAACCACAAACAAGAGTAGTGGAAAGAATCAGCAAGAATGATGTGTTTTCACTTGTTCCTCAATTTTGATGTCAGAGGGAAATTTACTTACAGAAATGGAATGACTTGATTTATGGGGAGGGAATATTAAAAAACAGAAAACACACACATGAGAAAGCTTACAGAATGACATCTAGATTTTTAAACCAAAGATTCTTCTAGAAACATTCCCGGGCTTCTTGCTTAGCTTGGGTTAGACAATTTGATGTTCTCAAGCAGTGATTCTTGAACTGAGACAGGAACAGCCCAATTTGAAGGGAGCAGCTGTCAAACCTGTTTATTTCACAACCTTCAGTACATTTAACAAGTCACAGTGGTTTCTGCTACATAGCCAAGAGCTCATCAACTATTCGCAGATGGCCACTGCAGCTTTATTTTCTGGGCTGATGGACTCAGCCTAGAAGGCAGGTTCTTCCTGGAATCTGCAGCAACCATGACCTCTGTGATCCAAAAGAGTTAAAAGAATCCAGCTAAAGCCATTTTTTCCCCATGCTACAGGACAGGGACCAAAAGCAGAGGAAAGAGAAGTGTGACTCCAGTGACATCAAGTGCTTCTGAGAGCCTCAGAATAAAGGAGCTTAAGAGATCAGTAGGGAGTTAGGGATAAAAATCAGTCTTTTCACACCTCAGCTTCAGGAATTCATAAATTCTTATTCAAGTACTGCAGTAGCTGCTGCCTGTGTATTTTGGGCCATCTCTTCCCTGACTGCCAAACACAAGAGGGAGTTGGGAGAAGGTGATACCAATTACTCTCTCTCTCATTCCTGTTCACAATCTGTGAAGTTTTACCACTGGGGGTTTTGCTGTTCTCACCTTGGAAGGAGACAGCTTCAGAATGCTCTCAAAACCTTATTTGGCCAAAAAACCCACAACGGGTCTTGTCTTCAACTAGTAAATAAACAGGTCTCACAGGCGGGCCATGTGGAGACTGCAGCTCGTCATGGCAATAGGACACATCTCAGCTTTCAGGCAGGAATCCCAACTCTATCAGATTCAGATGAGAAGTGCTCAATTCAGATGAGAATTTTGGTGGTTTAAACATCTGCAGTTGTCTGCAGCTCCCTTCTCTTCAGCCCAGTCACACACACCGTGACACAAAATCTCAGAGACTGCTTCGCTAACATTTCATTTCTTTTCCAAAGTACCAAGACTCCAGAGAGCTGAGCTGAACCCCCTCCCTTAAGCAACAAAGCAAAGGCAAAAAGAGACTCCGGTGCTCTGCCTATATCTGTGTTATGTCAGTTCTCAGCGTCATCTGCCAGGCTGCTGAGAACACAATCCTCCTTCTGGACTATTTATATCTTTTGGGAAAAGGATGCACGCACACCACTTCTGTTTCATTTTTGTTTTGTCAGACAAGTTCTGTTCCGTATTGCAGAAAGGAGGAGGTTAAATGAGCCCAGACATCTCAAACATTTAGGAGACACTCAGGCACAGTTAACCCTATTTTCCAAACTCCCATGTACGCACTCTGCTATACAGAGAAGTTCATCTCAACTGCATCAGAAACAAAGCAGACCAGGTAGTGGCTGAACAACAGCTTTGACTGACTGGCATTTCAAAAGTGAAAAAAAAAAAAAAAGACATAATGAGTCAATCAATAATAAACAAACATTTCCAACATTCATTGTATTTCAACATCTCTACTACAAAAGCATTTCAAGGGGCTTGGACCTGACAAGAGGGTTTGCAGCAAGCTAAAACTTGCTAAATCATTTAAAATAAATGCTAAATCATAACTAAATCATTTTTATCCAGTACAGATGAGCCTTTCTTTTTTCTCTAGGGGAAAAAAAAAAATTAAAGAAGCTTTTATGTTATTAACTCTGGATAGTGTACAGAAAATATTTCTATGGGTATTTAAATAAAAGTGGTTCTTTCTGACATAGTGCTGCCTAGTCAGTTAACGACACAATCACAAAAACATGTCTTACAGCACCATTCTGGCACTTTGGTCAAACAACAGGCCAGTACTTGACAGGCCAATTCTTGACACTTCAAGAGCAGCTGTGTGGCATTGAGAAATAAGTGCTTTCACAATGACTAGGCACACCAAAACCGACCCAGAATTTACTCAGTGTACCAGAACAACTACTCCAAATCCATTATGGTCTACTGGGCAAACACATCCACTAAAATAATAATTCAACTGTGTCAATAATCTTTTTTATTATGCTTTATTCTCCTTCAATGAGAACTTTGCAAGTTTTCAGAGTTCTCAGTAAATATCAAATTAAGTAGTTTTCAGGATCAACAACTGCCCATAGCATACCTGAACTTAAGCCACAATTACGAAATTTTCCGTGTCTGTCCAAATTGCAGAAACTGCACTTTTTCAGACACAATCCAGCTCAACGTCACCCATGGTCTCACAAGACAAACATACTTATCATGAACAAGTGTGAGATCTCACACCAGACTCCACACACAACATGTTGCTCCCTTCTCCCTCCACATCCATCTCTTACTTCGTGAGAAAGTCCAACACCACGGTGTGGGCTGAGCTGCCCCCAGAGCTGACAGGTCTCACTAACTCAGGCATTCTGAGCATTCACTTGGTCACACCAAACACCTGCATAAGCCAGGAACCACGTGGAAAAAAACTAAAACATAGACAACAAGGAATAAACACTTGGGGGACTCAAAATAGTCACAACAAATCTTTTGCTTGATCCAAAACAAGACTTCTACTTTCTGTCCTGTACTTTCAACGCATTTTACAGTGCAACAACAACATGTGGGAACAAGACCAGGAAATGCAGCTTTACGGTAAAAGGGGAAAAACATTAAAAGGTATTTGTGGCATGATGGGATATCCTGACCACATTACTGAGGGCTTGTCACGAGACACTCCCGTATTTCATGTCTAATCTCAGAGTAAGAAGATAAAGATGATAAGACACATCTATCATAGAGCCAGGCATATGACCAAGGTTCTCCAAAAAATAACAGTGGTTTGGAGTCTCAGTGGGAAACACGTAAGGCTTTAAAAGTCTCTCAGAAATCAAAATCTTGACCCATCTTTCGCAAAGATACTGCTGAGTGATCTACGAATGTTGGCTCATCTCTCCTGGCTATTGGGAGGAACCAAGCCAAATTCCTGCCAAGAGCATAGACTTGTGTTTGATTCAAAGCATGAAAAGTACACAGTCCAGTTTCCTCAAGCTATTCAAATACAGAGACAGTGTGGGTGTATGTACACACGACTAAAAACAACTGAAAAAACAGCCTGATGGAGCAATAACTGCATCATCCATGTCCTGGATAGCTCTGAAACCCCTATCAGTGCTCAAAAACCAAAGTGTAACAAAGTGATGTCCTCCCCACCCCTAAACTTGCTTGGTTTGAAAAGACTGAAAGAACAAGTTGCCATGACCAAGTGGAAACTCCTGCATAAATCTTGGTTTATGATACAATAAAATCAAGTGTTTCTTTTAATGTAATTACAAATGAAAGGCCAGACTCAAAGGTTAAGACATCATCTGCCATTCTCATAAACAGCAAAAGTCCCAACAACCCTGAGTTTATATATTCAGCTTGGGAACACCAGAAGTGTATCCCTACGTGTTAAATCAGCACCAACGCCAGAGAAGCTGCTGTAACCTGCACTGCTGTGCACTGTTCCTCCCCTGCTGTCCTCTCCCACAGGCCAGGAGAACATTTGTGCAGCCACACAGTTCTTTTTTGGGTTATTTTTCAGCCAGATTAACTCTCCCATTGGGTGCACCACACAGGCAGGTCACAGTTTGAATGAGATCCCTGAACTAAGATCCCAGGGATAGCCACTGGGTGGGAGGGCATAAAAAGTTGTTCTTCTCTTCCCAGCCTCTGAATCAACAGCACCCAACACTGTTAATTAAAATTTCTCCTTCCCTTCCCTCTTCCAAAGCTTTTGGGGCATACCCAGATAAGTTTATCTTGATCCAAAAGTACAAGAGGAGAAAAGAGACCCAAAAAGTGCCCATCATTATTTCAGGGTACCCTACAAATTGCTTGATCAACACACCTCTAAAAAGCTGAGTCAAGGACAAGTAAAAACACAAGCTATGCAATAACATGTGGGGTAGCAGACAGAGGGTAAATGCTATTTTTAGAATTGCTAAAAACAAGAAAGCCAAAAGAGCATGACAAATTATTTCAGAATATTTTACACAAGATTGCAGCCAAGTCCTTCCATGAGAGAAACAGAAGGCAACACAACTGAAATAAGTGGATTCATGCATTTGAAACAAGTCACAAAGTCACTGGGAGCTCATCACTTAATGAGCATTAAGTAGAGAAAGTGACAGCCCTATACCAATTAAATAGCACCTGGTGGTCCCCCTGCCATGTGGTGCAGTCAGGAAAAGGCACATGGAACCCACGAAGGCAGCAGAAGAGCTGCTGGTGTTTGAAAGAGTTACCAGCAGGATGTGGTCACCTGGAGTGACCGGTGTGGTTCTGGTCAATCCCACTCAAAACAGATGAGCTCATCCTATAAATGCACAAAAAGGCAACTAGATGACCACAAGGTTAGGAAGATAGGCTTTTCAGGAAAAACAGCAGAAAAAGCTACTGGAACTATAACAAGTCCAACCAACAGAGAAAAATTTATACTGGAAATTGTACTTCTCACCAGTGACAATAGTGGGGATCTGGAATCAGAACAAACAGGAGTAACAGGACAAAAAAGTAGTTTAAAAAAGTAACATTACTCAGTTTTAAAAAGTTTTGTAAGTTAACAAGGGGAAGATTTGATGACCTGGTTGTCTTCAATAGGTAACCAGATTTGGTAAAGAAGATGATATCTCCAGTCTTATCAATGGTCCTGGTCATGTGTTCTAACAACTGAGATCCTGAAACAATAATAGCTTAGGAAGAAAAATAAAAAAGGAGAGAGAAAAGCTACTATTACATGCACCTTTGAATAGAGGGAAAAAAATTTAAAGTATGACAAGCATGGCCAAAATGTTCTGTCATCTGCACCTTCTGCTCATAACAGAAATGACTCTTAGCCATAAGTCTAAAGCAGTCTTCCCAAATTACACACACTCTTCTACCAAAAAGCAATCAATTTATCTTATCTGGCATAAACCATAACACATATATGTCTGAGACCCAAACCTGATTCACTTGGATCAATTTTTTTACATTGTGGAAAAAGAGAGAAGGTGAGATCACACCATTCTGCTCATCCTTAATAACCTGATACAATGCACAGAAGAAAACTGGAGCAAGAATCCTCAGCTTGTCTCACTTCAGATGGAACATGCAAAGTGCTTTTCCAGTCTGCTGCCTTTTCAGTGAGACAGACCAAAAGCACCAGTAGCCTTTGAATACTCAGGACTCAGTAGTATTTCTGCTGTTGAGATCACATGAGTTTTCTAGACCAATGTAAGTAATTTTACATCATATCCCAGTTCCCTACTGAAATTTCAATTGATTGGGGCATTACTTACTCCCTGCCCTAAAGCACCATTTAGAATGACTTGCTAAATCTCTGGGGCTTTACTATTACAGTTTGAATAGCTGGACTTCAGAGAAGGAAGAATGATCTCTATGAACTCCTTTAATATCTCACAGAGCAGAGCCTAAATTATTCTGAACGTTAAGTTGCAGAAAATCTCATCAGAAGAAAGAAAAACAAAAAATGCAATGCTACAATACTTTATTGACATATTTTATCCAAATTCAGACTTAATCCTTCAAGAAATAAGCATATATGTTTTAAAAAGAAATGTTCTGGCAAACCTATTTTCTTTTTTAACCTAAAGAAAGTTAAAGGAGCTGTAAAGAATGAACCCAAAACCAAATAAAGCATCTCCTGTTGCAGTGGGTCACTTACTTAGGAGTGGCCGTGGTACCTCGTGCCTGAAGCTCATTTACATCAGATCCCTTCCCAGCACTTTTGATCCACTGATGAACTTCAGCATCACAGGCGCCTTCCCAGGCTCTGTGCCTGCACTCCCTGAAACTGCAGCACTGACAAAGACAAGTTCCCCGAGCTACAAGTTTAGCTTTCATTCCTGCAACCCTACACATTTTTATTGCACTCTCTTTAAATGCTTCTTCCTCTCCCCAATCTTAATTTTCCCCATTATAAGTGCAAAGGCAATATTCATTAGAAAAACCCCACAGTAGCAATTCAGTTTCCCTACCTCCATGGTCTCATTTGGGGATCTCCCACTTCCTACCAATTTTTAAGGGTCATTCCTCAGTTCATTTTCACATAATCCCCAAACAACCATTATCACAGCTTTTCTCAGCATGAGATAAAATATAGACTGTGCTTCATAAACAGTGGAGACCTTAAGATTACATTCTTGGTGGGACACAGCATGATAAATATTTCAGGGATGTCTTGAAATACCCTACAATATACAACACGTGGCCAGTGAAACAAATCTCAAAACAACAAGTATCTTTTGACTTGCTTGAAAAA
>VZTJ01001091.1:30069-53730 GCA_013397795.1 Orthonyx spaldingii | reverse complement strand
AAAAAAAAAAAAGGAAAACCACACCAAAACCTCCTTCCCCCAACTCACCCTGGCCATTGAGCAGGTCAGACTTCAATTTGCTTTCTAAGGGTGGCAGAAATCCTGACCTACTTAAATCATGGTAGAAAACATTTTTTTGCATTTTAAATGTAATCATTCCAAAAAATGCTTTTTCCTCAAGCTCAAAAATAAATGGCAACTGCTGTTCCAGTGCATTAAACCATTCAGTGAATGTCATGCAAACTTTTTGAAGCTAAACTGTAAGGTCATATTCAATGTGACTACTTTTAGGTATTAAAACTAAGGAGGACATGTCAGACCTTCATTAGCTATGCTGGCATCTCAACCATTTCCTACAGATTGTAGGGAATAAAAACCCAGCCCTACTCCAGTGAAGTTGTAACTTCATAGGTTATCAAACACAAAGGACAAAGCGAGCAAACACATTACTCACCATCGCAAAGACGTAACACAAACTGTTCTCACAAGTTGCAGCACATTTCAAAGAATTTTATCACGATGAAAATTTGTGGTGCACATTCATTCCTTTAGTGTTTGTTAGTAGGAAAAGCAACGAGGAAAATCAGTTGTGCAGAGGGAGCAAGAAGCGAGACAGCTCGTGTTAACGGAGGATCAAAAAGACGAAAGCAAAGAAGTTTAAACAAAATACATTCTGTTCCTGTCAGTATTTATCTCAGTACCCATTCTGCCACAAACCACACAAGGCAGAACACCCCAGTGAAGTTACTCAGCAGCGGATGCAGGCACTGGGACAAGAGGGAGGAGGACACAGCTGCCTCCCCACACGGGTGAGACGATCATAATCAGATTGCTGTCAAACGATTTGAAGTCAGATAAATATTCACAACTCTGTTCTTCCTTATGTGAAGTTCTTCCCATGCACAGCAAACTCAGAGTACAGATTGTTGGGATTTTGTGTGTGGCTCATTTTTTTTTGCGGAAATAGCCTGGAAGAGTATTTGTGAATGCCTGTTTTAGCCTAAACCCCACCTGCCACAGAGAGTGTGCCACTGGTCTAACTTACTCATCTTGCAGAATATTTTTGTTCATTCCTATCTCTGTGTAATGTTAATGGGAAAGGAGGAGCTCTCCATTTCCATTCACTACTCCAGCTGTAAATATCACACAGACAAGCAAACCCCACCGTTATCCATGGCTACATCCATATGCTGTGTGCCACCACAGCCCACCACTCCCACTGATGAACTGAAGAGCCATTGAAAACATGTAAGGAAAAGGAAATCTGGCCCAAGACTCAGATGATCAGTTCCAGACAACATTTTGAGCTGATCTGTTTTATCCAAACACCAGCTGAGGAGCATTCCACAATGCTGCAGGTTCTCTCACAATAAACACCACACTGCTCCATAATTATGTGGGATCTGTGCACGTATTTAAAACCAGCATTTATTTAGGCTCACAACTGTATTAACGGCCATGTGTAAAGAACATTGTTCCTGGCCTGAGAAACAGTGAATAGTATTTTCCCTATCCATATAAATCACACACAATAAATGCTTGATATTATCTAGTGCCACTAAAGCAGTCAAATTAAAACAAATCAGGGGAGAACACCCTTGAACACACAACTCTAGGAAGTCTGAAACACAGATTTTTATGCTTTTTATATGCTCCTAGTCTCAATCAAATTGTAAGCTTGTACACAAAAATGAAAAGGATTTTTTCACAACCACCCACTGAAAAAATATAAATTAAAAATCAACACATCTATTTTACACATAATTTTTTGATTCTACAGATCCTTTCAGAAAGCAACAGCCACTAGGAAATCCATGATGACCAATGATTGGAAGATCCAGTGAAGAAACAAAAAAGCAAGGGATCAGTTTTTCAGAAAGCAGTGACCCCTCCAATTCCTGACATTTTTGGGGTACCCACATAACACTGATCACCTTTAACTTTCTTGACCAAAGCAAGTTGCACATCTGCAAAACATTTAATTCTCTCTACCCAAAAATGAATCTCTAAGGGGATACCAGACTGAATTATCTATTCTCATCATTTTATGATGCTATTTTATATTCCTGCTATTTATAACACATTTTTGTTAATTTTCTTAAAGCTCTCAGATTCCCGTGAACTTCAGCAATACTTCCTCAACTTTCAGCTTTTAAAGGGCAATCCATGCTGCTTCCACCCCCGAAAACCACATGCAACATTTTGGAGAGGTGTGTAAGGTGTTCCATAGTTTACTAGCATTTTCTCCAAGAAACATTAGAACATTATAGAAAAGTGATCACCTTCCCTACTCCCAGAAAGGACACAAGCCAACTTGCTGGTAAAAATAAAACAAAGGGATCCAAAGATAAGGAAAAGATGAGTTGTTTGTAGATACTGAAGACTGCACCCTGGCTATCGCACCTAACAATTAAAGGCTGAAAAGAATCCAGTTAGGGACACAGGCTGTGGTTCATGAGTCATGGTGCCATTGTGCAACTCAGGTATCTGAAAAGCAACTACAGCTCAACTGAAAAAGCCATTTACAGCCTACCCAGGGCAGAAAACACCATACTGGGTGTTTTCCTTGGAAAACCCTGTAAAACAAGTTTGGTGACACTCTCTGCAGCACGACCTGAATCCAATGCACAAAGTTAACCAGTTTAACAAAATTCTCCAGTGAAAAAACTTGCTACGGTTGGTGGTGGAAATCAGAAAGATCAGGCCACATTCCCAAGATGACTGAACCCAAGTGAGAAAGAAACCAGTCCTGTCTGTACAGGTGAAGCACAACCATTACCTGCTGCCCTGCCACCACCATCCCTCAGTTAACTGGGGCAGGGGGATGTCAGCCCCAAAACTGGAACCATCAACATACCTTAACTAGCTTGCAAACAAGGGTTGCCCAGGTCATTAGGAATAAATAAATGTGTAGAATAATTCAGTGATTCTAGGGACATAAATAATATTCTTTCCCCTCCTTTCAGGAGGCACTTCAACGGCTCTTTATGCTTAGTGCCCTATCTCGACCACTACAACATGCTGAGCCTTCAAAACCATATTGTATTAAAAAATAGAATACATGACTCAGAAGGTTTTAAGACATAGATGCTTACTCAAAATAAAAATACTCCACCCCAAAATATCACCTTAAGAGCAATATATATTACAGCTTCCAGAACTGACAAGTACTGGTCTGCAAAACTTCCAAGCGATAGAACTGAGGTACCTGTGAAAGCCTGGGGTTTATGCAGAAATCAGTATTATTAAATACTGCAAAGAAACTTCCTTGCTGACCAGCCCTTATGCAATTTTAAGGCAATTGAATGCCAAGATGATCAATTTTCACCTTTTATCTGAAAGTGTTCTCATGGAACAAAGACTCTCTCCCCCACAAAGGAGTATTTCCTGCTGGTCACTCCCTCTTATCTGGTTGCTGAAGACCTTGACAATACTGATTGGAGCACTCTCACTTCTCAGGGCAGCTGCACTTAAACCACACAGATCCAATTGCACTCCACTGCTGCCCAGGCTGTACAGGTGGAAATATATCTCAGTCAAATTCTCACAGGTTTTAAATGATAAACTGTTAAAACTGTGGGAACATGCACAGTGGAGGTAGCTAAAACATAATACGGTTTAATTGCATAAAGATGTGAATGTACTAATAAGATAATGCATGTTTAGGTTCTGCTAGAGAGGCAGCAATTGTCACTCTGGGCACAAAGTCTGACAGTCCAAGCTGTCACCAGCACTGCCTCATACCCCCACCTACACAGCACTGAACAGTGAAAGACAAACCCATGTGATTTCTGCTCAGCAGCTTTTATCAAAACCAGATTCAAGTGGAGCTAAACGGTCCATTAAATAGCCAGGCCAAAAGAGGTTCTTTGGTTTTGACAACATACAAGTAAGTCGCTTTACACATGCCCAAAATACCTGTTTAACAGGCATGTTAACACTCATGACTTCATCGATGAACTAAAAATGTGTGGCTGAACAACAGTTCACAGCTTGTACATTCACAGACATAACATGTTGAAATGTGAATATGTTCAGGTCTTTTTCACTATGAAAAAAATGGCCTAATCCTTCAGCCAGTTACTAGTGGGAGAGGTGAACTGGCTTCACGGCCCTCTGGGAATTGAGGTCTCAAGGAAGAAGGGGAAACAAAACCTCAGTATTTGGTGGGCTTCAAGGAGGTCCTGGATTCAGCTCCATATCCTTATTTGAACAGCCTCACAGGTACCACCAGTAAACAAAAAGCCTGTTCATTACTGTTTGCAAGACCAGACCCCTCAAGACAATGGTCTACTGAAAGCAAACAAAAAACCCACTACACAGAAAGGAGAAGAGAGAAAAAAAAAAACCAGATACAGACACTTGAGGAAACACTTATTATACGTGCTGAATAAATCCCATATAACTGGAGTTTTTGCTTTCCCTAGCAACACTGTGTGGGTCCAGAACTGCCCAACATTCCCCTCTGCCTGCAGTCCCAGCAGTGAGGCCATACTTACACCAAACATGGTGGAAAACTCACCAGGAACTACTTTTCACTTGTTCTTTGCTACAGACAAATACTCTCCAGTCTTTATTCAAAAACAAAGGCTATAAAAACTAATTATTAGTTTTTAGAGTAATATTAGACTACTTAGACTTAGATTATTAAAAGGAAACCTAAACACTCATCCAGAAAAGCGAAAGCCCAAACCTGACATAAAGCACAGCACAACAGACCACAACCTGCTCTGCTCCACTCCCAATACCAGCAACAATCTTTTCTCTCTTCCTGCTCTGCAGGAATGACTTGTCAACCATCAAACTCACATGCAGCAGAAAAGCAAGGACAACAGCTGCATTGCCCAAGGACTGGTCCAAGACACGGAGCCTTTCACTTCCTATTCTGGAGTCAAAAGTGCACATATTTGGGCACAGTACCAAAAGTGCAGACACTCACTCCTGGTTGTCCTTCCTGAAGATCACCTTGCTGCAAAGGTCACAGAGCAGAAATGCTTCCTCTGTGTTTCACAGGCTGCTGATGCCACCTGGGGAAAATGCGTCAAGCCAGTCACTCCCAGAGCATCAAGGAAAACCGGTTACAAGACAAAAGCCTTCCTCAGCTCTGAGGAGTGTTTACAAATGTGATGAATGCCACTGTGTCCTGGCATGCCAGCTTGAAAATAAGTCAAGCACTTGGCCTTTAGCACAAAAGGCTGACTCACCTGTACAGCATCTACTAGGCTTTGAAAAGACCCCAAGTTTAACGCTCCAGGGACACAAAGTACCTTCAGGAGGCTGATGGGAGCATGACTTTTCCTGCCCTTCTCTCCCGCTGCACACACCACCGCAGATAAAAGTTGTGGGATGGCTTCCCAAGCCAGGGGACAACAAAAATGGGGACAAAGACGACTTGCACACGTGTGATCTCTGACACTGCAGAAACACGCCCTGACACCGGCTCGCCTCCACTGCTCCAAGGGGGGAAGGAAAAACACCACAGAGATTAAGAGCCACAAATACTTAAATCTATGCTCCATGGAGTTCTAACTCCAGTGTCATTTCCCATCCCATCCTGGAGCTCCACTGAAAACTAATGCATGAAACTGAGCAAGCACTTGAGCATGAGACATTGTATCAACTAACTCAGGAGGAAATTGGTTCTTGTTCCCACCACATCTGCACCTTCCATGCTCAAAGCTGTTTACTTTTTAGACTACAGCTCATTCAAAGATTTTTCCTTTCCTTGCAGAGAACTCTAAGTTGAGACTCATGAAAGGTCTTCTGGTTACTATCAATGTAAATAATGTTGAAAAAAAAAGAGAGAGAGAGAGAGAAGAGAAAAAGCAGTTTGGTGACAACAGTCATGACGCCTCAAATATCAAACTTGCTTCGCTGCCATTCCTATTACATTTCAAATAGATTTTGCTTTGTATTACCTTCACTTTCATTTATGTAGAGAAGAAAAATAGGCCAAACAAAACCCACCACTCTTATCTGGGACCATATTGTGCACCCTCCTGAGTAATCTCTCATACCAGCCTTGCATTCACACCGGTGACAACGTTAGAAGCCCACTGTGAACCAAATCCCCTGCACAAGCCTTGAAAGGACCATGAAAAGATCTAAATGAGAAGAATTCTGAAAACTCTCCCCCCACTTCAAGCAGAAAGTTGTCTCCTCCCCATCATAGTTCCTTTCAAATTGCAACACTTTCAGTAATCCACAAGTGATCCTTTTATTTTCAGGAACAAACTTTACCTAACAGGAAGAGGCAGTTCCTTGCGATTTGTTTAAGCTAAATCCAAATCCAAGCCACAGTGCGTTTGAGCAAAATGGAGCCTCTGCAAGCTCAGGTTGTCAACTAAAACAAACATCTTAACTCCCAAAGTATGTACTGGGGAAATTGCGTGGGATTATTTGAGATCAAAGTTTTTCCTGCATGGCTGACACACACCTACGTGGGCACTTTGGGCTGCAGGAATGTTACCAGGACAGTGCTCTCCTGGCACAGCACTCAAGTTATCAACAAGGACACATGCAGATACTTCATACAGATTTATACATTTATTTTTACTGGCATCAAATATGGCTACTACAAATGCAAGGTCAAGTCTAGTCCCTCAGTAGCTTATCCTGCTTTTAGATCTGTCCTGCAACCTACAACAGCACATGTGCCCAGGAGCAGCACAAGGAGCTAACTCAGCTGATAACCAGTCTAAAACCCTAAAAGGGATCACCTTCCTGAACTGATTCACCATTCAGTGCCAAAAAAAGGGTTGGAACACAAGGCTGGGACAGGCATGTGCCACAGGGAACACCTGGATTTTAATTAGCTGCAGTAACCAGGAAGGCTCAAGTGGAAGTCAACACACACCTGCAGTCAGTAATTTTTACTTCTTCCTTAACCACACCACTTCTCTTCCTGTTGTCTTTATACATAAAAGGCATCACCATGGTGTCTTTGTCAGATCATGTACAAAGCATAAAAATATTTTGCACCAACCAGTCCAGTCACAAAGTTCATTTATGCTGGAAGCAGAGTGTGGGAAGAGCCATCACATTTTGGGCACAAGCAATAGCAACACCACTGAAAGGGCACGACCACAGATGCCTGGCAAAGGTAAATGTTGTAACACAAAATTTAAGACCTTGAGCAACCTGATCTAGTGAGAAGTATCCCTGCACACGGCAGGTGGGGTGGTACTAGATGACCTTTAAGGTCCATTCCAACTCCTTAACATTCTATGATAAAACAAAACCTGTAAAAATTCCAAAACTACACTGCAGAAAAAGCTAAAGTATAATTACCTTAACTAATGCAAATACCTGTTTCTGAAATGCCCAACAGCTGCTCACAGGACTGGTATATTCTAAGTTTAAGACTTTACACTATGAGGCTTTCAAAAGGCTGGTTGTGTTTGCTGGGGAAGTATGCCGTGTATTTGAAAATGAACTGTAGATGGAAAAGAAGTTCTACATTCCCTTTTTAGCACATATAAAAATAGAGAGACTCCATAAAACCATTATGATTTGTCTCACCAGTAAGACAAGGCAGCACTGCTTTAATATCACAGGAGAAATACACAGGCATAAAAGGTTTTATATCAAGAATGCTAAAGACAAGGAAGAAATCAATGATCCTCTTATTCATTGCATATGCTTGATATGTCCAAAAAGTAATTGATTAAAATATTCTGATTATAGCATAAAACACATCCTGCAAGATGAAAAATACCATTCTATGTCAGTAATAGTACCCTACCATATATACAGAGGAATCACACTAAGCCTGAGTACTTATTTTGCAATTGTCTAACTTCTGGGTGCTAAACACTAAAACAAAGCTTGGAATGTAGCTTTTATGTGCAATCTACACATTCCTCAACAGATGCCAGGTAACAATACTCAAATTATCCTTAAAGAATCTGGAAAAAACATTCTGCAGATATTAGGAAAGAAAAATAAACCGAGTTTTATTAATGTAGCTGTGCCAAACTTGCACAAAAAATGCTCTCTCATCATGAAATGAAGCTGGACTGGTGTATTTATTACAATCCCTAGTCAAAAGCTGACCTAGTCAAACTAAAGACTGGCACGTAGAAGGTCTGGTATCACTCATAAGAAGACAAGGGCCAGCCATTTAAGGTCATTGAACTGATCATATTTAAAGTGGGAGATGACACAAACCCACACCTCTCCCTCATCTCATTCACCTTCAGCTTCTCCTGTAAAAAGTCCAAGCCAAATATGAGAAGTGACTGCATTAGGGCAAACTCCAAGTCTGGTGCTATCAACTTTTCTTAAATAAACTGTTTGTCTGTGTTAAGTAAACTATTTAACAGAAAAACTACTGTCAGAAAAACGGATGTACATTTTTTAGAAGTGAAAATAAATAGTAGAGGGGTATCCTAAAAGTAATCTTCACCTATAGAGTCTCACAATTTCTATGGGCTACTTGATGAGTG
The DNA here is from genome assembly GCA_013397795.1 of Orthonyx spaldingii. Taxonomy (NCBI): domain Eukaryota; kingdom Metazoa; phylum Chordata; class Aves; order Passeriformes; family Orthonychidae; genus Orthonyx; species Orthonyx spaldingii. Next base: position 45,283 of record VZTJ01001091.1, on the reverse strand, counting down.
AGGCTACAGTGGCACTCAAGCACCTGATAAACTGAGTCTTTTGAAACAACAGCCTTGTTAACACAGTTCCTTCATCCACTCCTGTTGCACTGCTCTGCATTCCAACGGCTAGCAAATGGGAATTCTAATTACAAAATTGATTTTTTTGTAATTAGCCATCATAAATTCAGTAAATAAGGAAATCAGTCCACAGTGGAAGTGTCTGTCACTGACACAGAGCTGTTCTAGATGAAGTCCCCAGAACAGACCAGCACAGCAGACACGCACTGTCCTACTTCAGGACGTGTCAGATTTAATTGCCCACACCAGATCCGACCTTGTAAGGAAGGAGTCTCCGAAAGCCTTGAGAATCAGGTAGGAAAGCATTCAAAGGGTAAAAAAGCAGGGATCCTGCAGGGCCATGCACTAGGGAACAATGCAGAGAAGGGATTACAGCCCAGCGTGCCGCAGGGACCGCAGGCTGCGCTGATTTCCCGCAGCTTCCTTCCCCTGGCAAGGGCTCCGGGGCAGCAGGAACGGCACCATCCCTGCCCCATCCCGGCTGGCTGAGCTCTCAGGGACTGCCCCCGAGCCCATGCCAACGCTGGCAGTGCCAAGGACACTGCTCCAGAGCTGCACCTCCCAGGAAAAGCCACTCCAACACCTTCTCTCGGTCTGCTCCGAGAAGAGACCACCAAGGTCAAGTGCTAAGTCTCACTAAAGGTTGAATAAAATTGTGGGGCTGCTCCACATACCTGAAACAGTTCAGGATATCCATATAATAAGCTCAGCATACTGTTTTCATTTGCAAAGCTGCTAAAAAGTGCTTTAAAAGTTGAATTAAAAATACGTATGGAAAAATATCCTGCTAGTGAAATGCTCCAAGCAAATCAATGCAAGAAAATAAGAACTGTCAAAAGAAACCAGGATACAAACATGTGCCAAGCAAGTGCGGCTTCCTCCTGGTACTACACTAAGATTTCTTTTCAAGAAAGTTAATAGATGAAACAAAAAATTGCACACTGCCAAGAATGGTATTCATTCCATCCCCTTTCTCTACATTCCTCTTTGTATTATTCCAAAGGCAGTACTATGTGTAGTAGAGAATGTTTCTGGTTATTAAATTTTATGTTTCTCTACTCAATGGCATCACATTATATGTGGCCTTTTTCTGCAATTAACATCCAAAACACAAATTAAATATTTATGGATAAATGTCAATTATGATTATGAGAAACAATAAAAGGACCATAAATTAAATAATGCAGATAGAACAATAAAGTATTTTCACATCATCAGAACAATGTTTCAATGTTAATGCTCTCTTATTCTAATTGAAAATGTAATTATGTACTCGTAGGTGTGGTTATTGCATAAAATTTGGTGAACAATACCATTTTTTCAGCATTATGATTCACTCCCAGTAAGAAAAAGCCAAGCAAGACTGGTTGCTTCTTCCAGCAGTGCAACATTATTGGATGTTTCACAGATATCTCCAGTTTGAGTCTGTCCAGAGTGCAGCAGGGTATTTTCACAGCTATTCCTAGACTATTTCCATCTTCTGTAATTAATTATCCACAATTCTATATTTTGTTCAGTATTACCAGCTCCCCCACATACCCAAAATATTTTCCCAGTATTGTACTTTTTAACTAAGGAACTAACCCCAGGCTTCCTAAGAAATTTAAAAAAAAATTAATATAAATATTCCAATATGATGCTGGGATAACCACCTTGTTGTTTTAAGGTCATTGCTTCTGTTTGCTGAGGCTGATTTTTATTTTAAAAAAATAAACATCTGAAACAAAACATTTTTACCAAACTACCACAAGCAGCCAAAAGTCATCAGTGACGACTTAAGGAATTGTAAATTACATGGGACACACTGTTCACAAACAAATCAGATTTATGGTTCTATTCAGTTGTTCCTGTTACCTGAAATTAGAATTAGAAGCTCATTAAATATGAATACATTTCAGACAATGCAGAGGCACAGCATTATATTGATGAAAGCTTCATTAAATTTTCAGTGATAGAGCTGCTTCTATATTTGTGGAGGAAGGACAGAGTAGAAAGAAGTTGGGGCAATTCTCCTTCAAGCAACTTTGCATCTTTCTACTCTTCCTATAAAACAAATGGATTTTAAAATAAAATGTTGGACTAACTAGGTGCAAGAGAAAGTGACTGTGACTGACCATTATATTCAAGGAATGATTACTTTCTTATTTGCCAATTTTGTACAACTGATGCTCCAGAAGAAAGAAATCAGGTAGAGATAAAAACCAGGAAAGATAAAAATCAGGTTTGAATGATCAAGCTGATATAAAATACTGGCTCTATAAGGGTTCTGAACTCAATAGCACAGTTGCTTCTTAGAATATTCCTTTAAAAAAACAGAGTATTGGAAATGAAGCCTTACCTAGCAAACAGTAAGAGATAACTTCTTGTGCAAGCAGAAATGTAAATCCATTTATCAAAGTCATGCAGTAATGCAGCTTTGTTTTTACTGTGGAGACTGAAGCCAAGAAACAGACCTGTGACAGAAAGCAAACTAGACACAAGCCCACTACTCAACCAAGTGTCTTATATTATCATTGGCAAGCCAGACAATTAAAATCTCCACTTGTAACACAGGCTACACGAAAGAACGCAGAATCAAAAACGCAAAAGCGAAAATTCGAGCGGCCTGATCCCTCTTGTGGTCATGCACCACACAATATAAATTTATTATATCTCCACATTGTGCTAGCCAGTTTCCTTTGGAAAAAAGGCTTATGCAATCAGGCTGCTACTCAGCTCCTCCCCTCAACATCCATTACCTTATGTCAACTGAGCCAGGCAGCGGGGTAGAGGCCTCAATGTCATGGTATTCCTCTAACAACCTGCACGATACATGGCCTGGGCATTTCAAGTTTTCCTCACAGTTAATATGTGTGGCCTGCCAGGCACCAGGATGAGTGGTTGCTCTTTCCACCTTGTTAGGACTCCCACCTCTTTCAGCCTTTTGGGTAGGCAGGGCTCAGCTAACACACAGGCAATGCCGGTTTATCCTCAGACCTTGTTTATTCTGCCCTGCTCAAACCCTGCTTCGACACGTTCGCTGTTTTTCTCCCCCTCTCCAGTTTTCTTTGGCATACACAGTCAGCATTGAATAACTGACCTTCTCAAAACCACCATGAGGTAGCATTATCCCCACATTACCAGATAAGGAAATTAAGCCACTATAATTAATGCTTGAAGCATGCCCAAATTTCACATTCCTGATTTGAGAGTGATTAGCATTAGCGCTCTATAGGATTTCCTCTGCTCAAAGCCCAGCTCCCAGGGAGGGCAGGAGCAGTTGCACACAGCCTGCACTTCCAGAGGGGCGTCCCATGGGCACAGCTGAGCCCTGCAAAACACTGCACTCCAGGAACTTGGCCAACTCCACCAAAAGGCTCCATAAAACAGCTCAAACACCAGGGTGCTGCTCCAGCTCAGTAAGGGAACACAGGATCTGAGTGCCCTTCTGCACCCTTCCTTCTTCTCCCAACCAAGACATTTGGATCCAAGCTTGGCTAACTTCCACTTAGACACCTACAGCCCTTCACCACAATGTTCAAGCACGCACACACACACTCACTATCCTCACCTCTGACATCCCCACACCTTCATGCTCCAAGAACTTCACATCTTCCTACACAGTTCTTCAGCTCCAGTTTTTCCTCAGTCTTCTGAGAGTGTCCTAAATCCTTCTCTAGCCCAGTCATCACTCCTCCTCTCAACTTCTCATAGTCATGTCCCTTTCTCCAAGCAAGTCTCCCTCACGACCTCTGCAGCTTCCTTTACTCCACACAGTCAGACTGGGAGCCAGCCTCCCCTTTCAACCACCAGAGCATTTCAGTTTCCCCAGAGCCACACGGTGTTTCCCAGTCACACATTCTCTGAAGAAGAGAAAGCTCCCTTCCAAAATCTGTCAGCTGGCAGCAAAGGTTCCCACACAGACCCCATGCAATTTGAGTTCTCTAATTTCATCCCAAGAACCAAATCTCCAAGGGGCTGTTTCACTCATACATCATTGAGATCCTGTCCATGTGAAGGCAGCTAATTCTGCACACACCTCCTGTATTACCTTTGCCCCAACCAGGCAGATAGAAATCAAGGGTTTGTTTTGCAAACTTTTGTTGCAAGAGTAGAAACAAAAAAGTTCAAAAAAATGCAGCAATTCTAGACTAAGCTCAACAGACAAGTATCTCTCCAGCTCCTGAATTCCTCCAAGCCTGCTCCGCTGATGATGTTCAGCAACATCCCATCACCCTGGCATTGCCCTCAGTCCTGTTAACCTCCCTCTCTCTCTTCACAGAACACAACCATATCCCAAAACTAAAGATAACTTCTCATTTTTTTCCTAGAACAAGGGATCTTGGGGATTTAAAGGCAGCCTCCCATTTCTAGTTCACAGCACATCAGTCACAAGCTTATCAAACTACACAATTGCCACCGACAGTCTTTCCTGACGCCGTCCAGGGTGTGTAAGGACTATTTTTTCAGTCTTTTAAAGCCTACAGACACTACTCCCAGAACTATCTGGAGTCTTCTGTTTACACAAGGCTATTCATACACTCACAGTAAAGATTATCTAGTCACTGGTTATACCTACAGATTGTTCAGCTCCTAATCCCCACATAGATATCTTTTTTTTTTAACAGATAAACACATGACACCCTGCAAGTAAGGGTGACGAAGAAGTTAAACATTTGTCTGCCCGCACTTGTCTGGGAGCAGAGATCTTCCTCCTTCACCCTGGCTCTGAGGGCAGCTCTTGCAATACATCTAATCCCAGTGCCAGACTTTCCAGCCCAGTTAGACCCAGCACTTCCCAGTCTGGCTCAGCAGTCTGAAGGTGTCAACATTGGCCAAACCACTCCCTTGCCTCTTGCTGTCTAGGAACATCAGTCCTTCTCTGCCACCCTGGCAGAGACTGGCAGTCTGGACACACTTCTTGGAACGAATAAAAAACTGAAAAGCACAACATTCTTGGGAGCTTTCACCTCAACACTCCTTCTTAAAAGAAAACCAGCAAAATACCTTTTTTCTCACTCTGTCTCATCCCACTATTTCCTGACTCTCAGCAGAGCCACTTATCTTCTTTATAACATTAAAGAAGTTACATTCATGTTAAGCCCAGGATTCTGCAAATGCTTAGACATAATCTAACCTTAGTGCCAGTCACTGAGGCAAGGCTGTGTGGGCACAGCAAAAATCACTACCTCATGTTTCTCAATCCAAAGCCAAAATATTTATCACACCAGATGACTTCCTCATTGTTTCTTTGTGGCAGAGCCATCTTGTTCTTGCTGAACTTACCCACATTCCACACAAAAAAACATACAAGAATTTCCTTATATATTCTCTCCCCCCACACCTTATATTCAAAACAAGAACAACTTAATACCATTTTCAAAGCATCAAAAAATGTTTTTAGCTATGACCAAGTTTAATTTTCTCACATACAGCAGCAGTTCCTGCTAAGACCTTTTCTCAGATCTGGTCTTGTCAAAATTAATTCTTGCAAAACATTTTTTAAAAAAGAGAAACCAGGTAAATGTCTTTACAAAATTCAGATCACTGTTAGGACTACTACTCGTGACTTTTACTGCAGCCAGAGTGGTCTGTAAGGAAACATCCACTGCTCCCTGCACATCATCAAACCAAAAGAGGGAACCAGCAACACGAAACTTAAGTGTCCCCAACACAAGCTCAGCACGGTGCCTGTCCCACAGCCTGTTACTGTCAGGGAATTTTTTTTCCTTATTTCCTAACCAGATGTGGACAGTGGAGTACTCAATTCAACTTCCAAATTGTTGACCTGGCTTTTCTTCAAACTTCACCTTCAGTTGTCCAGGGGGGGAGGAATGACCAACCAAAGAGCATGAACACAAGTGAAACTTCTGAGTACTCCAAGAGGGCACTTTTGGATCTGCCCTGCTGTGAATTTACAATTACCAAGATATATGTGCTTTCTAAAATAACTCAGGGATCTGTTTGCTTAATTTCATAAATATTGAACCTATGCATATGGCTTATTAACATCTGACAGCTAATGCAACCACACAGAAGCAAGCCCATTGTCTTTTTTCCTTGCAAGCCCACAGAATTATTGGCTTCAATTAAAATGAAGTTGATGCAATTAAAAGAAAGATAAAAGAAAAACCTGCCTAATATGAAATTGTTTAAACAGCTCTTGTGTTTGCCTTCTTTTTGAGAAGTACTTGTTTTCACCACAGAGATTGACCACACCTGTGTGAGACCATTACCATGTTCAACCCTAACAGGGTGAGCATGGACCCAACCCAAAAGGGGCCAAGCATGTGGCAAGGCTCCTCAAGCTGGCACCCAAAACCATTTCCAGGACCACAGAATCATAGAAAGGTTTGGGTTGAAAGGGACCTTAAAGGCCATCTCATTCCAATCCCCTGCCGTGGGCAGAGACACCTTCCACCAGAACAGACTGCTCAGAGCTCCATCCAGTCTGTTGTTGGACACTCCCAGGGATGGGGCAGCCACAGTTTCTCTGGGCAGCCTGTGCCAGGGCCTCACCACCCACACAGTAAAGAATTTTTTTCTAATAACTAATCTAAACCTGCTCTCTTTCAGTGTGAAGCCATTCTCCCTTGTCCTGTCACTGCATGCTCTTGTAAAAGTCTCCAATCCAGGCTGCAGATTCAAGCAGACTGAATTTTCAGAACCAAGGAGAAAGAATTTACTTTTCCATTTACAGACTGGAGAGACAGGATATAAACAACAGCTTTCCTTTTGCCAAGGTCACAAGGAGCAGAACCATAACTCAAATTTCCAAAAAGTACTTACAGGGAATGAAGAGTAGAGCTCTGTGAGCTTTGCTAAGCAGATGAGAAGTATTACCAAGCAGACATGGCAATTGATAGCTCAACAGAGAAAAGAGAAGATTTTCAAAATATGCCAGTTTTAAAACAAAGGAATTAAATTGAGGCATTAACACCACTTCATCAGAAGTACCAAGACCATGACTCAGAGCCAAATGTAAAAGCAAATATTCACTGTTAAAGCTGGATGGCAGAAGGAAATAACCTCTTGGGGATTTCAGCAATGATTTAATCACCTCCCATGACTAACTCCTAGAGATTTTAGAAGACTAATGGGATGGAACAGGATCCAAGGAGCATCTAATCCCAATTAATAAAACCAGGAATAACTGCAAAAAGACAAAGAAGAAAGATGACCTAGATTTTTATTCCCTAAGAAGTCAGGAAAAAGCTTTCTGTCTGAGGGAATACATCCCACTTAATAAACAAACAAAACAAAACAACAAAAAAAAAAAAAAAAAAAAAAAAAAAAAAAAAAAAAAAAAAAAAAAAAAAAAAAAAAAAAAAAAAAAAAACAATAATTTTGCTTCTTCCTATGAAGAAGCAGACAGGCTTTGATTGTGTAACTACTTCAATCAAGCACCAGTTAACGTCTCATAGTAGATCTGACAAAATGAGTAAAAACCTCCCTGATGTGTCTCCCAAGTCACACAGAAGAAACCAATTCTCTCAGAGGTGGAAATTGTTGGGAATGAAATACATTACATAGCTCTCATTACTTATCTCCCCAAAGCAAAGTAGGCATTTTCAGGACCGCACCGAGTTCTTGTTCTGGTTGAGATTTTCAGCTGTATGTACTCCCAATCTGCTTTAATCCACCACGGTTATTCATGCTTTTCATACAAGCAAGGCTTTACCATCCAGGAATCTGATTTGAGGTGTGATATGGTAATAACAGCAATAAAAACAAGCCTAAGAGACAAAAGGGAACACTTGCTCTCCCAGATAGGCCGACTTTTAAAGCATGCAGCTTCACAAAATGATAAAAAAAAAGCTAAATTAACATTGTGCCACAGGAAGGTCCTTCCTTCCACTCTATTCCTACCTCACGTGTAGATGCAGATTCCTAGAGATGACCTTGCACCACCTCTGATGTCTCACCAACCATTCACAAGCCACTTCTGTACAAACAGCATTAACTGACCAAAAAAGCTCCTTTTCTGCCAGGTTAGCAAACCAGATCAGCTCCTGCAAGGGTCCAGTACGTACCAGAGTCTGGTGGCTCTTGTCCTGCTGCCTGTTCACAAATCCTGAATCCACCCTTTCATGGCTGAACCAGCACACTCTATTGTTTGCACTCCAAAGCCCACACACCACATTGTCTTTGGCCTAAAAATCATATATATCACAGCCAACCTTTATGTTTCCAAATGACAGCCCTGAATCATTGTCCTTGTACATCTTGCATTCAAGGTATTTTCTTTAGAAAAAAAAACTTGCCAAGTAACATTCAAACACATATTTAAGCTCCCCTAATTCCCCCATGCTCAAGTTAAACGTTACAGGTCTGACAGATCTGCACTGCCAACCTCTAGTTTAGGCTTCTTCACTCAAAGTCATTTGGCTGAAATACAGTTTTATGTTATTTTCCACAGTCTCCAGGGCTTCCCCCCCATCCTAGAAGAAAAGCATTTTCTGGAACCACACTGCAGAGAAGAATGCAGCAGGAAGCCAAGCCATCCTTTCACTTGGAAAGGGTTTAAACGAGAAGATTCCAAACTTTTTTCCAGCAACTCCAGCCCCACGCACTGGGCATGAGATCCCATTTCCCTAAATCCACCAGGGATGTTCCTACTTCTACCTCCCAGAGAATTTGACAGCCACAAAACTCCAAAAGCTTCTGACATTAAAATAAATACACAAATAATTAAACCTCTGTTTCTTCATCTTCACAGCCGTTAACTCTGCAATTAGAGCTCTCCAAGGATGCACTTCCCCCCTAATGAATCCCTGGAAACACCCTAACAGGGTGCAGGGCAGATTAGAGAATCCCCACAACACGACTTGGTGAATTGATGTCTCCCCTGAGCTGCACAAAGCTGGGCCTAGAGACAGTGAGCTTTTTTACACTGTCTTCGTTGTGAAGCCTTATTAACAAATTAAATGAGAAATAAATACATCTCCCTCTGGGAACAGGAGAAAAAAAAAATGACATTTTAATACAGAGCCCAGACACCTTTCCATAAGTCTCCTGCAGACAGGAAAGAGACCAGAAAAGCTGATAATAAGAGCAAGTTCATTAACTACCATCTAAGACTGTGGCAGTCCACAAACAAACCCAAAAGCACCACACTGGCAGCAGCTGAAATCAACCTTCCCAGTTTTCTGTGGAGGCTGCTCTGGTCTCCCAGAGACATCAAGCTTGGAAAAGACACTTTCCCGAGACAGCACAACAGCTGGCATGACACTGAGGGGAAAAAAGGAGTTTCTTTGCTTTTGCTGGTGTGCAGACACCCACATTTCCTCTCTCTACAAGCCAGGGTTGGTCACAGGTAGCTGGAGCACCAGGACTGACTCCTAAGGAAGAGCTTTACATACCAGTTTCCTTCCTCGTCCCTATAAAAGGCAGTGGGATAATAAAGGTGAACCAGCAGTCCCAATTAACCACCTTTTTTACCTCACATTTTTGTGTCTCCTTGTTGGAGCCCATATGGTCCAGGTTTACAGCCAAGAATAAATCTCTTTACCCACTCCTGTTTGCAGTAACAACCCTAACGTTCTTTTAATGCAGGTTTGGGTGGATGCATTTCCTTTCCTCTTCATGTAAGTAAATCAGTGGGATATGCTTAACCTGCCTCCTAAAACTCAACACAGGCCATGAAATCCAAGCAGGCAGAGTAAAAGATAATTCATGGTCTCAAGTGAAGCCAGGTGGATTACAACTCCATTGGCAAGCACGCACCCAGCATCTGCATGCTTAGAAAAGACTCCAGGAATTGTCTGAATAACCAAAAATTGTCATGCATGCACAACTGATTTTGAATATAATTCTTGTGTGAACTTCTAAAACAAAGCAAAGCCATCAGTGCACCTTAGAAACTAATGCATTACAGGACTTTAATCAAGCATTGCTCCATAATTAGACACACTTTTCCCTGCACAAAAGTTTCTTTAAAGCCAAGTATCTGATGCCTTGAACCTCTGTTATACTTAAGAAAATAAACTTTTAAAGACATTCATTATTCTTGAACTAAGCATTTCCTTACTAAGTCCCATCCTAGAACAACTTTTAACTGCTAATTTATCATCCTCCCTCCCAGTGACAGGGAAGATTTATAGTGGAAAAGGCTTATTTAACATTACTCTGATGCCAAAAACACATGGTGTTACACTTTTGGCGATACTGGTCAAGAAGCAACAACCAAAGAAAACAAACTACTAAGAAATAACCCCCCCAAAAAACCACTCCCACAATTGCAAGGTTTGGCAAGGTTCTACTGGAATAAACTGCAACGGAATCCCAACCTGGAGGTTGTTTACAAAAGACCAAATGTCCAATTTCAACCTCTTGCAGCCACCTGCCTATCCCTTATCTCCACTGCAGCTCTGCTTATCAGCACTGTGATCCCACTCTCCAGAGCACATTCCAGAGCCCCACTGACCACTGGAGAACTGACCATGCCAAACATGCAGCATTAGCAGGACACCACAAGGAGTTTTCCAACACAGGGTCAAGCCACTGGCATGGGAAGAGATGCAAAGGACAAGGGAGGAGAAATGCTACCTGCATGCTGCTGCCAAAATCCAGAACCAATCTGATGGCAGGGTCAAGGTCACAGTAAGAAAGCGATGGGAGGCCAACACAGGGTCTCACAAACAGCATCTACCTCAGATGAGATTTAAATTAATGAAGTGAGGAAGAAAAGAAGAATGAACAGCCAAGCCACTGGATTTCATAGCAAGAGGAACTTCCACTGCAGAGGAGGGAAGGAGGAAGGGAAGGAACGGAAGGAAGGGAAGGAACGGAAGGAACGGAAGGAAGGGAAGGAACGGAAGGAACGGAAGGAACGGAAGGAACGGAAGGAACGGAAGGAACGGAAGGAACGGAAGGAACACATGTTGCCCAACAAGTTCTCAGGTAGTCAGATTTTTTTTATGTAAGAGGTGAGGAGAAGGGAAAAAAAAAGAGGGGAAAAATACACCACGATCAAAGGAATGTCTCTTCTAATTTCATTCTAATCAGAGGGGAAGAACTGCCTAAGACATGAAAGTGGAAACAACGTGGCTGACAGAAGGCACAAGACAACTCTCACAGTTCTTCAGAAGGGAAAACAGAGAGTCACAAAGTGAATGAAATGAACTCATGGTAAAACCACAAGCTTTCTGAAACCCAGATGAAAGAAAGATCTGAAGCTTAGTGACAAACCATCTCAGCTAAGTACAGGCTCTTCAATATTTTCAAATTCAAGGTATTTTGCACAAGTACAAATTACATCACTGGAGGTCGCTTCATTAAATGAACGGTGCAGTTGACAGAATAGGAAAGGTCAGGGCTTTAGGAAAGAAACTACCAGGAGGCAACACTGAAGGTAAAATTCCTTGAGAATGCCTGCAATGCAAGAAAGCGCAGCTGAAGCAGGAGTGCATTAACCCACTGCTCAATGAGAGGGAAAATCTCTAACAGATGATGCCAAAGCACTTGGGGCATTTTCTGCATCAATCTGCACTCAGTAAGATGGATTAGCTGGCTAATGTAACTCATAGCACAGCACAAGGAGCAGGAGCCCAGGCTAGAACTGGGAAATGCATTACAGCAACTGCTCCAAGCCTCCCGAGCCAGCGAAGCCACGGCTCTGAATTCTCCATGCAGATTTATCGGCACACTTCAAACGAGAAGCACGATAAAGGCAATGTGCTTCTGCAGACAGCTTAATGAGCTTCCATAAACCCATGGACGTGTAGTCCATAAACCTGGGGACTATATCCAGGGGTTACAGCATCAGGAGTACTTCAAGGTTTTCAAATCTGGTAGATGCAATATTTACCCTCCGAAAACTGACAAAAGCAGTTTTGGATCGTCGCTGCTCTCTGTGTTGAGTTCCAACAACCTAAAGAAGGACTAAAGCACCTGCCTCCAAAGAGCAGAAAACAAATACACAGGGAAAGGCAGACCAGAGTCAGGCTTAGCATCAGATCCTGAGAAGATGCCAAAATAATCTGAGGAAAAACCTATCTCCCGCATATTTCAGATAACAGAAGAGATTCAACAGACAATTACCTAGAAACAAATGCTATCAAAGGAATATAATTCCCTCCAATGACACAGCAACAGCATAGGCAGTGAAACAGCAACTCCAGGCAATATAGTTTTGGTTTAACTGGACTTTTGACACTCTTAAATTGGCAGTCATATAATCTAAAGCAAAGCGGAACACACTGAAGTAGTCAGAGATGATTAGAAACCCACACCCAGAGATAAGCTATCATTATTTCAGTCAGAGAGAAAATTGGTAGTGAGCCCATTCACATGGCTCTAATCCTTTCTCATTCTCTACTGTTACAGAAAGTAACCAAGGGAAGGGGGTTATTTAGCAATCAACTTACTGCAGGCAACTCCAGATTTTGCTCTGCCTCAGTTTGATTCCTTATGGTCACAAGCAACAACTTTCAGCATCTCCCAGACAACATTTTGTCTACAAACTACACATTGGAAAATATCAGGATGTTAACAGAGAATAAGCTGGGACAGTTTCAGAAACTTGGATGGAGGGACTCAGAATCTCAAGTCACTTGAAGCAAGTACAAAGACACCTGAAGTAACAAGTTGCTTAACAGAGCAAAAAGATAATAATAATAATAATAATAATCATCATCATCATCATCATCACCATCATCATCATCATCATCATCATCATCTGCACAACACAATATGGAAAGCAAGCTTGAATTCTGTTCTGCCCACAGATATGCTGAGTGGTAAAGGGCTAAAGAATCTGGGGCTTATGCTCAACATAAATCAAACACATCACTGCAAAAAAGCAAATACTTCAAGACTCATCATCCTGCCTGGATGAAATGCAGATATGAAAAGAAGATGAAATAATTTTGACTCTGGCTGTTGTACTAAGGACTCAGATGGGACACCACGTCTAGCTCCAATAAAATGCAAACCAAGTGGAAAAGGCCTAAAAAAACTCAGTGAGAAGAGCCCCCAAGTGCAACAAAAAATATATAATTTTTTTTAAATCACTGAAGAGAGGAGCCTAAAGCAATGGGATTTCTTCGGAGTGAAAAACACCAAAGAGAAAGCCCTCAAAATATTCGACATATTCCTACAGAAGAGAAGTAATAAAGAGCTCATAAGTGTATAAAATTCATGGTAGAGTTCTTACATGGTTCAATTACAGTAAATGAATTCAGGTTGGAAATCAGGAGCACCATTTTCAATGGTAAGAAGTGCAAAATATCAGAATAGATTGCCTAAGGATAAATCTCCATCAGAAACTTATGTCAGCTCATTTGCTTTGGGAGCTAATTAAACATTCCTTCCTTGTGACTGAAATATGGTGAATTTATGACAGAACAAGTGTGAATTACCTGCTTTATTCACAGGTGGGTCATCTGAGCTTCCAGCTTCTAGATGAGTTATTATGGAAATTTATTAACCATTACTAAGAAACAACTTCCAGCATGAAAGCCTTTGTAACACTGCATGGAAACAATAACAAATACACAGCTCTGAAGGAGCTCTTGGAAGGAGAAAATACAAAGGAAGAGTGGCACACTTGAACCACATCCAGATGGGGAGTCCACAATTACAACAAAAACAAGGAAATCCAGAGATTCTGCTCTGCAACAGAGATGCAAACAAGAAGGGCTGGGGGAGGCAGAGGCAGCCCTTGTGCAGAAACAAGAAGCAAGACAAGAACATGAACCCCAAACATGGTGTCAGCAACTGCACCCAGTAAAGCAGAAAACAATTCATATTCTCAAGCGAAGCTCAGCTACCAAAAAGAGCCCCAAAACAACCAAGAACCAAAGCAGGAGAGCAAACTGAGACATGCTGTCCTCTGCTGGAAGCAGCCCTGGAGGAGCCTGAGAGCACATCAGGACCACTTTGATCTTGGCTGAACACAAGATCAAGGAATCATTTTAAACCCGAACTTTGCCTGAACGGGGCTGGTGCCTCCTGAACTCCAGCTAAGGCTGCCCGTGTACAGACAGCACTGCTGTCACCACAGAGACACTGCCGGGGCCACCACACCTGCATGGCAACAGAAGTGCTTGCAGGGCCACAGGGAGCAGAATGGAAAGGAACACTTTCTTCCTAAGACAATCACATCAATCCTTTCTCGTAATTCACTTCCTTCATCCTGCTCACTTAGACCGATGTACCAAGTGCAAAAGCTCTTAGGCTGCACCTTTAAAATGTGATTCACATGTAATTTAAAAATGTGCACATCACAGGAAAGATGAAAAGACACAAAAACCCCAAATATATATTTTTTTTAAAAAAACAGAAAGGGCTGCTACTGCAATAAAGAGGGATTCTATGGTGTACATCCAGAAAGAATTTAGAGTACAGCCTTTTAAACTTCCATATTAACCAAGGATGATCTCCAGGTCTGAAAGTGAATGAGATCACAGCATTTGTGACTTACATCACCAAGAGCCAATGCTGGGAACTATGTAAGAGTTGAGTTTTGGGGAAAAGAAGATAAAAAAAAGTCATGACTCTTCTTGGGGAAAAAAAAAAAAGAAAAAACGTGAATGAGTTAAGACTTCCATCAGCACAGCTTCAGAAGAGGATTTTCCAACATTTAAACCAGCATCAAATCTTCCGCAAAGACCTCTTCATTCAGCAGAATTAGCACATTAAAAGGATACAACAAAACATCTCCTTTTCTTTCTTTACTACTCGAGCACAGTATTAAATACAAATAAGAAATGTTTAACTCCACGGGCAATGTATTCGTCCCCGCGTTCGCCGCTTCGCACCCCGAAGCCCCTCAGCCCCGCGGGACAGGAGCCCGTCCAAAGCCACGCCGTGTCCCGTGGGTTCCTCCCCGCTCCCCCCGGGGACTTCCCTGCGGAGAAGGCATCGAGGGCAGCGCGTCAAACGCACACGGACCCAGCCCGGGCTGACACGGCCCCTCCGGGGGAGGACACGGCGGCAAGCGCCGCTCGGGCCTGGCGGAGCCGGGCCCGCCCCCACCCCCGGACCGGCGGGGGGAGCGCCCCCTTCTTCCCCCAGGCCCCGCCGAGCAGCCGCGACTCCGCGCCCAGCGCTCCCCCCGCGGCCCGGCGCCACTCACAGCGTGTGCCCGCAGACGTTCACCATCAGCTTCAGGGAGGGGTTGCGGTACTTGGTGGTTTTGCACCGCGGGCAGCCCAGATCGTCCATGGCCGCC